>QBDW01006348.1:0-19451 GCA_003261595.1 Maconellicoccus hirsutus | reverse complement strand
ATTAGTTACAATTTTTTACAAACAATCCCAGATTAGTTACGAGTTAGAATAAGTTTTTTTTTTATGATTTTTGTACTTTTTAAATAAACTGTTTCGAATTTGGAGTGAGTTTAATGAAAAAAGAAATGTTTGACCAATTATGGACCGATCCATAATTGGTATTTTCAAAAAGTCTTTTTTTTGGGATTTTTTTTACTGGGTTGGGTTCACATAGTGTAAAACATCACTTCGCACGCAACAAAACATACTCCGATGATTTTAGAGAGAAAATATTTTCTGATCCGTAATTGGTAGGTCAAAAAAAAGGGCACTTTTTTTGGTCACTTTTTGAACTGCATTTTTTCACCCCAACAAGGAATTTTTAGGCAGATTCAACTATATGTATGTGAAGTAGAAGGTTCAAACCCCATGTGGGACATCTTGGAAATTTAATTTCTCCCCCCGGTTTTTGGGAAATGGAAGGGGAAAAAAGTGATCCATTATTGGTACTTTACCTTAAATACCGATATTACACTTTCCGATATAAATATCGATATTGCAGTTTGCGATATAAATATCGATACTACATTTTTCGATATAAATATCAATATTGTAATCTTCGACATAAATATCGATATTGTAATCTTCGATATAAATATCGATATTACACTTTTCGATATAAATATCGATATCGCAATTTTCGATATAAATATCGATGTTGCAATTTTCGATGTAAATATCGATATTACACTTTTAAAATTGTATTTTGACGATGCTTCAATTTCGATACCAATAACGCATTTTGATAACGATAGTCTATATTTCAAAATCGATATTACGATTAATATTTAAATATTATATTTCGATCTTATTCTTCTAAATCGATATTTCCACATTCCATAACCGATTCGATGCCAATGAAAACGATACATTCGCATTAAAAAAAAAGTCCATTTGGGTTTATCAACAAGTTTCGATAAATGGGTACTTGGAAAATACTCCTTTCATTACCCCACCCTCTTCTCTCCACGTGCATTTCGCTAACGCAAATGCCTCCTCTCGTAACAAATATATTCCATCGAATAAATTATCATAAACGATGCGACGCGCGATGTCGACCTAATCCCGACGAAGACGTCAACGCTAAACGCGACCGATGGAAAATTACCGTGTTCTGTTGAAATTGCCATCGTCGCAGCGTACAAATGCATCAACGCGTTTAAAATTTGAATATACATACGTCGAGGGCTTGTTTAAGCTACGACACGTACATATACCTGGTGTTATGCTGCACGACAAATACCACGTTCGAGGAGCTGGCACCTTGCGTTCTCCTAATTACATAAACTCTACGAAGCTTATACGCGACGACGGTAATGCTCGGATTTTACCCATTCGTAAATATTATCTTAAGATACGTTTTCTCGCGAGTAACTTCAACGTGTACACACTGTTACATGTTTCTTACACATACGGTAAAATATTCATTTTAGTCGTCTTAGAACGTGTACTCTCGCGGTTCGTTTATATATTATTTACGACTACACAGAACGGACCACGGAATCTCTCGGCCTCGCGCTGTAAGCATCCCTGCGAGAAATTTGAATTTCATTAAAATGTATGAGCGAAGCGATAACACATTACGAAGCCTCAAGACGAAAGGGGATCAGCTACTTCGGATAATTCAAACGCGATTAATCTTTACGCCAATGTTAATCAGAAAATTACTCAATTCGCTAATAAGAAGATGGTAATTTGCTCTCGCTATGTTTTATTCATTCGCGAACAAGGGGAATGTTTTTGATAAATGCAGCTTCCTTGCTCCTGACAGGTCGCGTATACAGCTTAAATCCCGCTCCCCTTTGAACGCACATCGCACAAAACCGCAATGCAAAATTAACTCGATATTTATTGCAAGCCCAAGTACTTCCTCGCCATACGCACCTTTCATAATGCCGAAACAGGTAAGCCTCGTTTAATTATGCAACAGGCGAATGAACGATGAGTTACAAACGCTAATATACCCAAACAAAAAACCAATGAATGAAAAAGAAAAGGGGGTAGAAAAGCGATGAATATTGAAAACGTTACCTTTTACATGTTCTACCAAAAAAAAAACGCCCTCTTAACGCGTAAACGCGCGTCGTAAATTTTTTATAAACGTATCTTTTCGCGGGTTCGTGTTCCGTGTATTACCAAAATAACTTTCCAAATGGATTTCGGTGCGTTTGGCATAAAATTCTCGCTATTCGATACCTGCCTCGGAAGAATTTTCGCTACTGAAATTTTTACACGTATTCGCATTACATCAATAACAAATGAAATCTTTGGGTACGCGCAAATGACCTAATTTCTAGTGGAAAACTTCGCCCGGGTTTGACCGCAGCCCTTTATGCGGAAAGAGAAACTTTTAACATGGATATAATTCAAGTAGAGAGGGAACGTGCTACGGAAGGCGAGGAAGTGAAAAATACTCGAAAAATTCGAATCAGCACCTGTCGATACATATCAATCGATACCCAACAAGTATACCATAGCTTCAACTTGAACACAAGTTTTTCTCCAGTACACAACAGCAAATTGCGAGAATGCTAAATAAAAATCTAATTAATTTTGGTCATGATTAAAATTTAAATAAAATCTCGTTAAAGTTTTTTAATGCTGCTGTTCATACAAATAATCATTTTTACAACTGGAAAAAAGTGCAAATTCAACTAAAATCTGCAAAAAAGGGCTTAAAATTGAAAAACACTTCAAGAATTCGATTTAGCACATGCCAATACATGTCAATCGATACCCCACAAGGATACTTTTTTTTCGACCTATATGCATAATTTTTCTCCAGCGCATACCTCTGGAACGCTATACAAGACTGGAACTGATTTTCACAAGTTTTATGACAAGAGGATTTAATTTCTATTGTCCATGTTCCGTGTATATCAATCACCACACCACAAAAATATCTTCATTTCAGTTCACTGAATCAATTTCCAGCACAACTTCCAGGAAAGGTGCTGGAACGAAGCAAAATTCACACAAGAAGGTACCCTTGTGGGGTATCGATTGATATGTATTACAGGGTGCTGAATCCGAATTTTTGAATATTTTTTCAATACGGGACATATTTATCCAATTATTGAATAGATTTTTCCCAGTTTCAACAATAAAAGGGCTTTAAACTCGCAACAAATCTATCCTCATAAGAAATTGGTCAATTTTTCGCAAACTTATCACTTCTGCTCATCCTTTCAGGAAATCCTACGTTTCTCAATTTCACCAACAAAACAATCCCAAAATAAAAGCTAAATTCGCGACTCTTTATCAAATGAAATTCGCCATTCAACTAAACAACTCATTTCCGAGCCCTCAAATCTAGAAAAACTTCGGTCTCAAAGCAAAAACGACACAACAGAGAGGATAAAAAAGAACTCCGTAAAAATGACCAAACCAAGGTCGCCATAAAGAACTTTTTTCCTCTAAAACGACAAAAATAATCCCCAGCACAAACATTCAACTTGGTAACGACTCTCGCGAGTCAACTTTTCATTATTCGCGCTCTCGGTAAAACAAAATTTTCATTTGAGGTAGAATCGACAACGGAGTAGAGAAAAGCTCATCTCAAACCCTCTTATCATTTGTTGAAAAACTAAAACGACGAATAAACGAAGAAAATCGCGCCCAAGTTTCGAACAACGAAAAAACTACGGACATTTATCCGAGTTGAAAAAAAAACACGTTATCTTTAAAAAAAATTCTCTTTGCTCGTTCAAACAACAAGGCAAACATTTTTCGTGTACATCTCTTATATGCGTTTCGTTGTCGTTAACCCTTTTAGCTTTCTTTTTTCAGCGTAAAATGCCGCCGTTGCTGTGTAGGCTCAAAAAAGAAAAAAAAACCGTTTAACGTCGTTATCGCTTTTCATTTTATGAAATTCAAAGCCATATTATTCGAAACAATTGCTGTAGGATTTTCTTTACTTCTCGCTTTGTTATTTTTCTTTTACGAATAGAAACGACGTTCAAGATTCCCTATTTACCCTCATTTACTTTCGCATTCAAATCGATCTTATCTGGTTTTTTATTCGGGGGCTTAAGCTTGGAGATCTTTCGAGATACCCTAGATCGAGATGCGATGTATTTATCTTCGTATAATCTCTCCTGTTGCTCCCATACGCCAACTAAAACATGGTCACATGGGAGAGCGACACTATACGAGAATTTTTCAACGTCGAAAATATAACTCGCATTTGACCGAATACATACATTTTAGCGTAGTTTTCCAATTTATACGTCCTTGGACGACAAAACGAAGACCTCGAATTTGTAAATTGTGTATCCCGGCGTAGATATTTTATACTTGGTACGAGTTGATTACATTTTTACGATTTTACGATTTCCGTTATACGACTCGATATAATACACAAGATACGTATTTTATTTGCTCGATGATAGAATACGATATTTTTTGTTCCATTTGAGTTATCCTTCTGAAAGATATCAGACGTGTCGCGCTAAAATACCAAATATATCTCGAGTCGCGAGGGCGCCGAAGCTTTTAATTTTATTATCGCTCGTTTATCGAAGAAAAAAACTCAGATGAGTAAATTGGATATATTTCTCAAATTCTCAATTTTCACTCGATACCTGAATCATTTTTGTTAGCGAAATTCCGAAATTCCAAATACGCCCAAATAACGATACAACGTCATTGAAAAGCTTTTCTATTTTTTCCGTCGACTGGAAAAGTTCATTTTTGTAAATTATTTATAACAATTTATCGCGTCATAAAGGTTTAAATGGGCATGTTTTTCGTATCTTTGTCATCACTCAGCTGAGAAAAAATTTCAAAAATTGCGTCGTTTCATTTTTTCGAAATATTTTACGTTATTTTTCACGCCCCGAGTTTTCATTTTATAAAGAAATTTCGCGAAAAACTTCGACACTAAAATCTGAAAAAATTTCAACGCGTTTAAAAATTTCATGTAGCCTATTCTTAGTTTGTACCACTTTAACAAGCCATCAATTTTTATCCCTTGGAAAACTCCATTTGCGAACTTTTTCCGCACCTCTATCGCATTAAATTCAAAGCCCATCGGATCCTTATGAAGTCATAATGGAAAATCCGCTTGACTCGAATAGACACGATTTTACGATTTATTTGTCCTCTACGACGTAAGATAAACGAAACCAGCTAAGGTGCCTTTTTTTCAAGATCTTCATTTTTTCAGGACTCGTCCTGAAATTTTTTAAATTGTTGCAACTCTTCAGCAAGTCACTCTATTGAAAAATTGTTCATATAAAAAATGTAGCCAAATGCATCACCAACAACTTTTATTTGAAGCATTTTTCTATTCAATTTCTTCCTTTGGAGAAATTCAGTAATTTCTGTTTTCAAAATTTAGGAAATTTTGAAAGGCTATAGGCAGATAAGCATAAGCGAATTGCTCCCTGATGCAATTTTGGTGATATTTGGGTGATAAGTGGGTAATAGGTACCATCGAGATATGTGCATAACTAAAATTTGAACTTTCCCTTCCCCCTCACATGTTCTTGAGAAAATTTTTAAATTGAAAATCAGATGGAAATTTTTTTTCAAATTGAAGTTCACGGATTTCATTGAAAATTTGATACATCATAGAACCTGGTAAGAGCTTTGTGTGAAAAAATCAACAACCCCAACTACAATTTTCTGAGTCCAAACGAAAATTTGTCACTAAATTCAATTTTTTAAATTTAAATATGACTCAAAAAAATTCTTAAACTTTATTTTTTCGATGTATTTTCGATCACCGGATGTTATATTTTTTTCGAAATTTTCCCTCACCCAAGTCATCGTAAAAATAACCAAAAACTGTTGGAAAACTTGAAAATGAATAATTTTTTATAAAATCGATTTTTTTTTTAATTTTGTTAAATATAAGATATCTAATAAATAAGCGTCCATTTTGTCCCCAGGAAAATGGATTTAACAAGTATTTCATTTCGGTGAAAATTTTTCGTACGAAGCGTTACAAATCGCCGCGTAACTTACGCAGCGCAGCAACTGATGTCGCGGTTACAAAATCGCGCATGACGGTTTTCACGCGTTTTTGCTCAATTACTCGAAAACGAAGCAAGATACGAAAAAACACAAATGAACCTAAATCGTAGGGAATGAAATTTGCAGTCGATATCGTACTTTGGGAATTTCTCTAGGACGAATAATTGGTGAGATATGAACGAAAAACAAAATAAAGGTTTCCGCAGAATGAACACCACGCTACAAAATCAACCTCAATCGAAGATGAAAACACTATCTGCAGTGTTTCCAGCATGGAAAACTTTTCAAGTACAATTCTCACGAGTCACTTGAATCGTTAAAGTGATCATTTAAAAGAACAGCATATTTAGATAAAATTTACCGGAGCAGACGTAATGCTTGGTAGACAAAGCAACCCTCTTCATGGCCGACGATCGACTACTAAATTATTACAGCGTGTATACCGACAGAGGAGTCATCTAGAACGCTACACGGTGAAATTTATGCGTTGGTGGTCGTAAAGCTGTAATTTGCGGTCAACACAGGACAACAGACATACACACTTTTCAAGTTCATTACGAAACAGCACCGTACCGCCTTCATTTTGCGGTCACATCGATACTTGGCTCTCTCATTAAATTTCGGGGTAAATGGGCAATGGATGTGCTCGATGAATAGTTACGATGATCTGGGGATATGAGCATTGAGTACACGCGTCCTTCTAAACATTTCGGATTATTTGTATCAAATAAACGATATTTTCTAGAGATGATTGACCTACAAAGGTATAAAATCCTATGCACATTTTCAAATCATCTCGAGACCCTTTTGCATATTTCACTTGGGGTCGTTCGAACGAAAAATGACTAACGAATAATTTGCATATTTGCATCGCCAAATCGCCCTTTTTTCTTTTACGTCGCGTGCAATCAACATCGTACGCCAATTTTAACCACTTCGATGGCTACGTGTTGTTTACGAATCGAAAACTTTTTCGACGCTACATGACGCCGTAGATTTTACAAATCACGCCATTTTCTCTTACTCGTTAAGGCTGTTATACTTTCGACATTTCCTATTTCCGTTACTCCTCATGTACCTCTATGCTTATATACTTCCAACGTAACAATTTAGTCGTTAATATTCGTAAATAAAGTTATCGTCGTGTATTTCCCATGTAATCGTCTCGCGACCAAAAAAACAGAAATTATTTCTTGACACGCATCTGGTTTCTTATTTCTTCAAAATATTACGTTAATTTGCCATCTGTTGCTGCATCAATTTATCGCGAAAATCGATCGCTAAAAATTAGCTCCTAGGGTGAAAAAATCCGCTAAATAACACGCTCCGATAATCCGCCCTTCGATGAAATTACCCAGTTACACACACATCACAAATTCGATATAAAAATTATTAATCGTCATTAGCCGAGCGGGCCAAATGCAATAAAATGTTTACAACTAGCGAGAGGGTGTACCTCGTACGAACATCCGCCAGCACACTCTCCTCTTAATGCATAAAACTAATAAAATCCAACATCCACGAGAGATTCGTCCCCTAAGGTGGGCGACGGATTCGGGGTAATAGCGTATTTTCGAAATTCGCCGACCATGTAGCGATTAATATAGCGAGTTGCGAATTCGGTGCCTTTTTTTGTACTTTCTTTCGCTTGCATATTTTTTTTTTCAAAAAATAACGGGAAACGATGCAATAGCACACGTATGCTGATTTCGTGCTTTTTCCGCGTTATATATGCAATTCAAATTAAAACGTCATCCGGCATCGGTGCGCAGCTTTGCACACGCGTTTACATGTACATAGATGAATGTGTACGATTACTTTTTTATTTCGTTTTGGTAACGAAAAAAAAAATTAATTATAGTCACGATTTTGTACAAATGTTGAAATTCGTTTTTTCTTGTATTTTTTTTTAACGCGATAAAAAAATTACAAACGATTGTCATTTTTGAATGGCGCGTGAAAAATCGCGTATTTTTTTTTTACACAAGCGTTGAAAAAATTAATTGATTTGAAGTGTATAATTCGAAAAGTGGAATTTATTTTTGTAATTCGAGGATTTATCCTCCTATCTCGAATATTCGAATATTTGGTTTTCAAACGTATTATTTAATGATTTACGTTATAAAGGGATATTTATTTTTCGAGTTTTTTTTTTTTTTAATGAAAAGTTGCGAAGAAGGTTTTACATATTTTTGCATTTTTTTCTTTCAATTTATTTTTTCTTCATATGAAGAAGTTTGAAATAGTTCGACCTCCTTGAAAAAAATCCAAACAAGCGGAGTTTAATTTGAAGAAAACCCGGTTATGAATTTTGTTCTGTTTCAGTTTCATATATTTTTTTTTTGTTTACAAAGTTTGTCCATCAATTTAACGTCAGTCTTTGATCTTATCAAAAATTGTATAAGTTCACGTGACTTTTCTCGCAATAATTCCACCTACACGTTTTACATTCACCGTCGTCGTTTGGCTTCAAGAAGCTATATTTTTTCAAAATATGACATTTGCCAACGCAAAAGAAGAAATATGCGAATGAAAACAATAACAAAATAGACGAAATTGGATTAGGTGGTTTTTAAAAAATTGGATTTTTATTCAACATTGTAAACTCGATGTGACGATTTCGATGCATCGGTTTCAACATTGATGTTTAGATATTTCTATTTTCGGTTTCAATATTATGGCAAATGATCGATTTTTTAGTACAGCGATATCGACTATTCGATAAATTAATTTCGATATTTCACTCTTCGATTTTCACATCGAAGAGTGAATTTTGATAATTTCATCGTGATACCCGTAATTTTGATCGATTTTTTAAATTCGATATTTTGATTTCGATATTGCGATTTTGATAATTCGATTGTGATAACTTCTATCGATTTTTTAAATTTGATATTTCGATATTGATATCGATATTGTAATTTCGATAATTTGATGGTAATAATTTTTATCGATTTTTTAAATTCAATATTTCGATTTTGATATCGATATTGTAATTTCGATAATTTGACGGTGATAATTTTGATCGACTTATTAAATTCGATATTGCGATTTTGATATCGATATTGTAATTTCGATAATTTAACGGTGATAATTTTGATCGACTTTTTAAATTCGATATTTCGATTTTGATATCGATACTGTAATTTTGATAATTTGATCATGATACTTGTAATTTTTATCGATTTTTTAAATTCGATATTTCGATTTTGATATTGATATTGTAATTTTGATAATTTGATCGATAATTTTGATCGATTTTTAAATTCGATATTGCGATTTTAATAATTCGATTCTGATAACTTCTATCGATTTTTTAAATTCGATATTGCGATTTTAATAATTCGATTCTGATAACTTCTATCGATTTTTTAAATTCGATATTTCGATTTTGATATCGATATTGTAATTTTGATAATTTGCTGGTGATAATTTTGATTGATTTTTTGAATTCGATATTTCTATTTCGATATTGCGATTTTGATAATTCGATTGTGATAACTTCTATCGATTTTTTAAAGTCGATATTTCGATATTGATATCGATATTGTAATTTCGATAATTTGATGGTGATAATTTTTATCGATTTTTTAAATTCAATATTTCGATTTTGATATCGATATTGTAATTTCGATAATTTGACGGTGATAATTTTGATCGACTTATTAAATTCGATATTGCGATTTTGATATCGATATTGTAATTTCGATAATTTAACGGTGATAATTTTGATCGACTTTTTAAATTCGATATTTCGAATTTGATATCGATACTGTAATTTTGATAATTTGATCATGATACTTGTAATTTTGATCGATTTTTTAAATTCGATATTGCGATTTTGATAATTCGATTGTGATAACTTCTATTGATTTTTTAAATTCGATATTGCGATTTTAATAATTCGATTCTGATAACTTCTATCGATTTTTTAAATTCGATATTTCGATTTTGATATCGATATTGTAATTTCGATAATTTGCTGGTGATAATTTTGATTGATTTTTTGAATTCGATATTTCTATTTCGATATTGCGATTTTGATAATTCGATTGTGATAACTTCTATCGATTTTTTAAAGTCGATATTTCGATATTGATATCGATATTGTAATTTCGATAATTTGATGGTGATAATTTTGATCGATTTTTTAAATTCGATATTTCAATTTTGATATCGATATTGTAATTTCGATAATTTGGTGGTAATAATTTTGATCGATTTTTTAAATTCGATATTTCGATTTTGATATCGATATTGTAATTTCGATAATTTGATGGTGATAATTTTTATCGATTTTTTGAATTCGATATTTCGATTTCGATATTGCGATTTTGATAATTCGTTTGTAATAATTTCTATCAATTTTTCAGGTTCAATATTTCAATTTTGATATCGATATTGTAATTTCGATAATTCGATTGAAATAATTTATATCGATCTATTAAATTCGATACTTCGATTTCAATATTCCGATTTTAATATCGATACTGAAATTTCACTACTTCGATATCGATATAAGTATCGAAAGAAACTTCACAAAAGTGACGATATTTAAGTAAATTCTTGCGAGCTCTGCCACGATTTAAAATTATTTACGATATTCTCCACCACTAATTAACTTTTCTCGTAGAAATACCTAATTTCGTTGTCCCCAAAACAAATCGAATTTCTGCGTACATCTTCGATGATTCATATCGCGTAGAAAATTCCTAGAAAACTTGTCCATTAGTTATCTTACACGGGAAAACATCCCCTCTTCATCTTGATTCAGGAAAACTCGCATCGTCCAAGTTATCCACTTATAAGAAACATCGGTCTTTTCGGTAATGGCAGTTAAAACTACTCGAATCGAACTTCATGTAAGAATCGTATATGCTGGGGAAAATGTCAAGGGGTAAAATCGAATTGGACGTTGATTCAATCTCTTGGTAGTGGTGTCTCCCTCGTTGGAAAAAGAGGATAGAACAGCGAAGGGAATTTTTCGTATCATTAAATCTTTGCAATTTGTTAATTTCACTTTTACGTGTACCACGCTTGGAATTCTTTCACGGATGCTGATATTAAAAAAAAATCGAGACAAGGAAAGAAGTTGGATTTCTGGGTTATTGGCATATACGATAAAAACACGTTGGCAGATCAGCACACCGGTGCAGAAACGAAAAAATTAAGGAGTCCGTGATGAAAAACGTGTGGCGTAACGTTGGACGCGAAGGGGGAAGGGAATGAAAAATGGAAAAATAAGGGAAAATGAGGAACTTTTCTGAAAGAAATTCCAATTTCGTTTAATATAATAACTCATCATAGAGTCAATTTTGTGCTAATGCGAAATTTCTTCACTGCCGAGTCTTATTACATTCCTGTTCGATGTTCCATCTCTGTCTTATTTTTTGCACGCTACGTAGTAAAGGGAAGCATTCCTTTTTTTCCAACAATACTTTTTTTTTCGTTCACGAAATACGTCAACGGAGCGCAATATGCTCCCCGAAGATTTGTAATTTCGGATGGAATTAAAAATTAAATTATAAAGGTGTCTCGCGTATCGCGCCCTTGAAAAAGGGTGAAATTTAATTACCTCCTTGGAGATTCGATCGCCGGGAAAGCTCCCGGTGATGAAAAATAGCCTAGCGGAGGATTTGACGTGTGAAAAGTTTTTTACAACCGGTGATTTACTCGGATACGCCTTGACAAGTGAAAAAACTTCCAAGAAATCGACGCTTTGAGCTTTCAAAATGAGCGAAATTTTTACTCGAAAATCGTGCACGAGTTTTAGAAGAGCGCGAAAGGTAAAAAGTTCACGAGCACCAGTAATCTCGGGTATTTCGAGTACACGTCATGGTTGACGCGGCTTATTAAAAAGTTTCCTTGCCGAGTGGATTTTCACGTAGGGTTCGTGGTAGTCATTTTGATTGCGGGTTCGAGTGTCCTGTGCCGGTGACGAATTGTCGTCCTAATCCTAAATCCTGCTTTGCGACCGTGTCCGCAGATACGTGGCCCGGGCTTGGATGCTGTAACGAGGTACATTTGTTATGCGGTGAAATTATCATATTAATGTATCGACTACATCTACGATATCGCAAAGGGGAATGTTACAATTGCATAATGTATCCGAGATGGCGACATCGAGGTGAAATTTATCACCTCGACGATATGTATTTTTTTCACTCGGAAAAATGTACAATTGATAGACGAGCTAATAAATAAGACGTGGCTTTTGTACAGAGAGCCAACAACATCCTAAAACTACCCATAGAACAATATAGAAAGGCGTCGGGTAACTCGTTATTAAAACCAAGAGGGCCACTCGAAAAGGTAGTAAATTTTCCGAATCGATGTTTACCTAATTCTTTGGTACGAGGCGTAGGCGATGCTGGGGAATCGAATGTGCTCTCGATAGGCTACATTATCGAGGTATATAATTTCAAAATTAAAGCTAATATTATGATAGGACCGGAGCATCGGACATGAGGGGGATCGAGGCGGACATACGATGAGTCTTGGTGGCGATGTTTATTTATTTGACATTTCTTACGACGTTCGATTATTTACATTCGCGCGGTAGAAGCGAGAAAGAGAGGCGTGTTATGCAAATGTGTATCTGTACCGTTCCAAATGACGAACGAGTCCGAAGAGAGGTGAAAAAATAAACGGTCAATAAGTAAACAACAACGTCTTCGACACATCGAAACGTGTACTTTTTGCCGGAGCCATATTTTACGTCGTCAACACGGCGAACACGGCGAGGAAAAGTGGAAAAATACGATCAGAGATGACGCCGGAATATCTTCGTACATTATAAAGTCACACTACACCTGTTACACCCTCTGGAACCCTCTTAGATTCGATGTATCGTCTAGAGGAATATTTTTCATACGCTCGAAGTACGAATGAATCGTTATAATTTGACGCGGTTGGCGCGATTCGACAAATACGACGAACGTTTACTGCATTATTGGAAAGGCAAAGTCCTCGGGACAAATGCACCGCAAACCGAGTACGACGTTAAACCCTTAAACGAAATTCTTCATTATTAGTTAAAGCTATTGTGTCGCCCTAAATGTTCATATTGTGGACGTATACCCCTGTTGTTTAACGGTGTCACCCACTACCCTCGTGTATTGTATCGCGATATTAAGTTTGTAATTGCAAACGTTATTTCGGACCATCCCTCCGCCAATCACGTATTTCATCGAGTTAGTCATCGCGTCGCGAAAAGACGCGTTCGGTATTTACTATGCACTCTTCGGTGCGTGTCGCAGAGCCAATAACTCGGCTGATGAAAAAATCCTACAGACGAGACATGGGCAGCGGGGTGGACTCACGAGATGAAATTTCAATCAAAATAGAATTAACCAATTGCCCAAACATGCCTCGTTCGATATGAATATGCGCAAATCCACGAATATAAAGCAGCTGAAGATAGTACGTTGGTTTGCTACGTTACGTGGATATTTTCTTCAGGAAATCCTTTCGATATTAGTGGAAACGAACACCTTGCATCGAAGGTGAAGGTGATCAAGCGTGGAAACGTTAATGGTTGAAAGAATCGCTGATACGGAGTTCTTTTCTCCAATCTAAATGTGTCTGGAGTGATTAATGTACTTGGAACGCGACCCAGCGTCGTTGAGAATTTCAACAAATGATCTGTTCGGTTGATGGGTGATGTGGAATGAACTTGTTGTGCATACTTTGATCGGAAAAGGGTTCGGTTAATGATGGAAGCGGAGTTGTGTGAAATAAATGGAAAATTTGTCTAAAGAAAGTACATAACGTTATTTTGTAGTACTAAAGTACAGTTCGGGTCACCATTTTATCACTACTCAACAATATTCAACGGTATTTTTATGTAAATTTATCTAAGAAGATGAACAATAAAGTATTTTTAACATCGAAACGTTTCAAATTGAAATTAAAATTGAAAAAATTGAAATGGAGATAGAGAAATAATTGTCAAATCGAAATATCGAAATTTAAATAACGAAATTAGAATATCAAAATCGAATATTTTTGAACCGAAATGTCAACACTGAAATATCAACATCGGATCTTGAAATCGAATATCAAATTTCAAGTACCATCGAAATATCCAAATCGAAAAATCAAACTGTAAACATCAAGATCGAGATATCAAAACAAAAAAATCGAATCCGAATATTTAAATCGAAAAATTGAATTGCAATTATCGAAATCGAAATATCGAACAGTAAATTTCAAGGTTGAAATATCAAGACTGAAAAACCAAAATCGAATACAAGAATCGAAACATCGAAATCGAAATGTCGAAAATGAAATATTAACATCGAATCTGGAGATCAAAATATCGAATTGCAAGTATCGAAATCGAAAAATCGAACCGTAAACAATAAAATTGAAACATCAAAACTGAAAAATCGAAATCGAATATTTAAATCGAAATATCGAAATCGAACTGTAATTTTCAAGATCGAAACATCAAAACTAAAAAATCGAAATATCAAATTGCAACTATCGAAATCGAAATATCGAACAGTAAATTTCAAGATCGAAATATCAAAACTAAACAATCGATATCGAATATTTAAATCGAAACATCGAATAGCAATTATCGAAATCGAACTGTAAATTTCAAGATCGAAACATCAAAACTAAAAAATCGAAATATCAAATTGCAACTATCGAAATCGAAATATCGAACAGTAAATTTCAAGATCGAAATATCAAAACTAGAAAATCGAAATCGAATATTTAAATCGAAATATCGAATAGCAATTATCAAAATCGAACTGTAAATTTCAAGATCGAAACATCAAAACTAAAAAATCGAAATCGATTACAAGAATCGAAATATCGAAATCGAAATTTCAAACGGTAAATATCAAGATCAAAACATTAAAAACTAAAAAATCGAAACGGAATATTTAAATTAAAGCATCAAAATTTAAACATCGAAAGTAAAACATCGAATCGAAATATCGAACCGCAAATATCGCAATCGAAACGCTTAAATATAAACATCAAAAATCGAACGAAGAAATCAAAATGTCGAAATAATCTTAAAAACATCAAAATCGAAATACCTCCACTGAAATATAAAAATAGAGTAATTAAAAATCGAAACATCGAAACATAAAAATTTCCCTTTTTCGTTTTTTCTCATGATATATTTTCTGCGCCTTATAAAAATTATATTCATCTTTCCCCTTGAAAAAATCATGACAAAGGCCATTTTACAAATTACATTGTCAAAAAACTCATTTTAAAAATCAGCGAACCGTTGCTAAAAAAAATATCTCCAGATGATTATAAAACTTTAATAAAAAAAATTTCCACGTTTCCAAAAATATCTAAAAAAATTGAATACTAAATAAAAACCAAGGCACATCGAATTAAAAAAAAATTCAACTCGCCGTTACAAAAAAAAAAAATCACTCAAAAATCTGAAAATTTTCCATGCTTTACATAATTTCATACGCTACTTTACTTCTTTATAATTTCAAACATTCTCATCAAAATCACCACCAAATTGCTCGAAATTTCATTACTTACAAAAAAAATCCACGACTAAAATTCCACGATACAATTTGGTAAATTTCAATTTAAAATTCTCATCTCGCAAAGGTCCTAATTACGTCAAAAAGAAGACAACGACGATTCGTACATATACAACGACCTAACAAATAATCTCGTATTTTCACCAAAGGCTTTTTTTTACAATCCACCTTCTTTGTTAATTCGCATGAAATATCATAAATTACTCGAGAAAAATGCTGCTAAAGCGGAAAAACCACGCGACAAAGACGGGAAAAGCGAGGTAAACCGGGTCGAAAATATTCGTATTTTTTGGACGATTACATTACGCAGTTTTGCAAAACCAGAAGCGCAAAAATTAGGACAACGCTTGCCAGAAAAAATACGACAAAATGAACAAACCGCTGACTAAGTGACTTCTACACTCGGTGTAAAATCCACCGCACGACGCGACGCGGCAAAAAGAGCAACATGGGGGAGTTAGAGGGGGGAAAAAACGTAAAAAACATTTAAAATTATAATTAAACTTGAAAGCCGTGAAATTTCGGAACGAAGCGTACGATCTGATAATGGAAGAAGCGAACGAAGTCGGTGAGAAAAAAAATGTAAAATGTAGTAGTTGCTTTTTTTATATTTATACTTTTTACATAATAATAAAATAATAACGCGGTAAATTGAGTCGAGTTGATGTATTATGCGGAATTTTTCTCGACATTATTATCACTAAATTTTATTCTTAGATTTTGTGCTCGTGAAGTATATGCGGCGCGTTCGTATTCGTTTCTACCACTTTTTTTCGCTTTTTTATCCTTACGCGAGCTTATAGCCATTTCTCCATTATGAATTCTGATATAAATCAGTTGTTCGGCGAGGTTTTACGACGTGACGTACTTTTAACATGTTTTCTCAAATGTCGCGCATTATCATAATCTGATATTATAAATTATAATTCTTATCGACGACGAAATTATGTGATGTGAATTCACAAAAAATAAAAAATTTCCCTTTCCAGAACCGAAGGCAGGTACGACGAATGAATATTTAAAGCTATAATGAAAATGCTACAAAGACTGACGCCTTGCCCTCTCGATCAAGTCGCCATTTGGCTTTTCGAGTTAATCCGCGTCTGGCGACATACGCAGGGAGTTTTTTTTTCCACAAGAATGGGCGACGAGGTGCACTCTTGAAAATACGGTTTCGTTGAAAAATTGCCTACTTTAGGGTATTCACTCGTTGATGCAGTTGTTGAGATGATAGCATCGCATAGACACGCTTTCCCAACTGGAAAAAAATACGTGCATGTGTGCGTAAAAAAAAGGGTTGTTTGCTGTCATCGTGTACCCTAGACCTTGGCTTAGGATTGATTATTTTTTAATTGTGGAACGCGACGTGCGACAGAATATTAAAATGGCGACGGTTTCTTTTCATTTCCTTCCGCCCTGTGTGGCGTAAATTGAAAAAGAAATTTGTAATTATCACCACGATGGTACGTAATGGAACGTGAACGAGATTTACTTCGATGTGAGATCGGAGGACGAGGTGTTCTGAGAGGCTGAGACGCTCACATCGGCGAATATCGAACCAAAGATGTCGAATGCAGTCGCCTTTTTAGCCTGAAATACTAATGAAATTTTAATCCGACCCCTTTTTTGCGTAAAAGCACTTTGAAAACGTACAACGTCGAGGTGCCTGTGAAAAGTAATTTCAAAATTTCGTTACTTTCCGAAGCCGCCAACAAAACGATACACGTCGTTTCCAATTAGAAATCATTTCAAAATCCATCGCCAATTCAAACTTTCGAGTTCATAATAATCGCGTAATTTTACACCAAATTTATATTTTTTTCAAGCGATTATTCTTGGCAAAGATGAAAATTCCAACAAAAGCATATTCTCTCGAATGATAAACACGAGATGAAAAAAAAAACCAACGAAATAAAAAACTCCCGCGTAAGGAACCCGGAAAATGGATAATTTATGGAAGCGCGGCGAAAAGATCATTTCCAGAGTAATTTGTCGAGATGCGTCTGCACATTTCCTTTTTATTCGAGATGAAGATCGAATTGAAAAAATGAGAGGATTTGGGAACGAGTTTATTCGGTAATTGAAAAACGAAAGGATTTAGTTTTCGAGATCACCGCCCAAGCTTGCGAGTTAAAAAGATTGTTTCGGGGCTTTTGCGAAAAAAGAAACGGAATAAGGCGAATTTTACGGATTTCTTTCACTTTTTTTTTTCATCCAGATAAATTCGGTAATTTTTTTCTTCCGGGTAGAAGATTTGTAAATTGTATTAAATAATGGAGCACGATTGTTGCGAGTTTGTCGAAGGGTAGAAAACGGAAATACCCCGTGGGGTTGTAATGCTGCGAAAGAGGGCATCTTTTTTGATATTTTTTTCAAATTATCTCTCTTATTTTTATTTGTAGTGCGTTGTTATGCCCGAAGAATACGAAGCTTGATGGATAAATTATAGGAATCAATAATAGTATTTTGAAGAAAATAGGTTTTAAAAAAGTCACCTTTGGGGATCATTTTATTTTTAATAAATTTTTTCAAATTGAAAAATTAGCACTTTTTACAAAAAAGTGAATTTTAAATTTATGGTAGTGAAATCAAAGTATTAAAATCGAAATATTTATTGAAAATGATGCAATCAAAATCGAAATCGAAACATTAAAATAAAAAATAAAAACTGAAATACTAAAATTAAAATATCGTAATCGAAATATCGAAATCGAAAATCGAAATACATAATATAGTTATCGATATATCAAAATTAAAATATCGTTATCGAAATATTGAAATCAAAGAATCGAAATCAAAATAAAAACATCGTTATTGAAATATCGAAATCATGATATTGTTATCGATATATCAATATATCAAAATCCAAACATCGAAATTGAAATATCAAAATTAAAATATTAAAATCAAAACATTGAAATCGAAAACAAAAAATCGTTATTGAGACATCAAAGTCATAATATCGTTTTCGATACATCGAAATCGAATTATCAAAATCAAAATTGAAACATCGAAATTGAAATATTGTAATCGAAATATCGAAATCAAAATACCGTTATCGAAACATCGAAACCATAATACCGTTTTCGAAATATCGTAATCAAAACATCGAATTTGAAACATCAAATTCGAAGCATTGAAATCGAAATCGAAACATCGAAATTAAAATATTGTAATCGAAATATCGAAATCAAAATACCGTTATCGAAACATCGAAACCATAATACCGTTTTCGAAATATCGTAATCAAAACATCGAATTTGAAACATCAAATTCGAAGCATTGAAATCGAAATCGAAACATCGAAATTAAAATATTGTAATCGAAATATCGAAATCAAAATACCGTTATCGAAACATCGAAACCATAATACCGTTTTCGAAATATCGTAATCAAAACATCGAATTTGAAACATCAAATTCGAAGCATTGAAATCGAAATCGAAATATCGAAATTAAAATATTGTAATCGAAATATCGAAATCAAAATATCGTTATTGAAATATCGAAATCAAAACATCGAATTTGAAACATCAAATTCAAAACATTGAAATCGAAATCGAAACATCGAAATTAAAATATTGTAATTGAAATATCGAAATCAATATATCATTTTCGAAATATCGAAATCAGAACATCGAATTTGAAACATCAAAATCGAAACATTGTAATCGAAATCAATACATCGAAATTGAAATATCGAAATTAAAATATTGTAATGGAAATATCGAAATCAAAATATCATTATCAAAATATCGAAATCATAATGTCGTTTTTGATATATCGAAATCAAAACATCGAAATTGAAACATCAATGTCAAAACGTGAAATCGTAATCGAAACATCGAAATTGAAATGTCAAAATCAAAAAATCGTAATTGAAATATCGAAGTCGAAGAATCGA
>QBDW01006346.1:0-15129 GCA_003261595.1 Maconellicoccus hirsutus | reverse complement strand
AAAAAAATTATTAATCAGCGTTAGAAAAAATATCGAAAAATATTATCAATGTGTGAATTTGTTAGTTGACTCTTTCGTCACCAGGGTCGTCTTACCTTGATTTTTGGGGAAAAGGAAATAGATAGAGAGAAATTGGGACAGGATGATATAAAACGGTGAAATAGTGTTTAAAATAGGCGAAAAACTTAATCGCTGTTTGTCGTAATATAAATCTGCGTTGTAGCTCGATTATGTTGGGCTTCGTAATCGGACGTGCCAACGTCGTAAATTATTTCGGATCGAAAAAAAAACTATTCAGATCTATGCAAAATCTCAAATTTCAGAGTGCAAGCGATCAGGGTTTTTTGTTAAAGGGTCTAAAACTCAATGATTCAATAAATTATTTGAAATATTGTATAAAAAGGATAAAATTTAGTAAAAATATGTATATTGAAAAAAAAAAATTTTGCGATTTCCTGTCAGCCGTAATAATTTCCAATTGAATAACATTACGAGTATTCCCGTCGGAATGCGAGAAGACGATATAGATAAAGTATAAAACTATATTAAAACTTGATAAATATTCGAAAAAAAAACTCTTTTCGAGATTTCCTCTCAGTGGTCACAGCTAAGTTACGTAAACACGAGTCGCATGTCCGACTGAAACGCGTGTACGACTTGGTAACTTGTACACGTGCGCCATATCTATACGTGCTTATTATAATTTTACGCATTTTACCAACCGGCGCTTGGACGCCGGCTGCGTTACTATTTTAATGATTTGTATTACAGGTCGACGCCTCGAAGGCGCCGGGCTACCGTGGCACATCGATGTGTTCTCCAAATTTACAGAAACCGCCTCCGCCCATTCGGTCGACTCCATCGAACGTAACGTCATTATCGCCATCGGGTTCCTCTCTAGCATACGCCAGCTGCGCTAATTCGATGTCCGAGCAAATGGCCCCGATAACGGCACCAATCGCGCGCCCGACCTCTGTACCGACAACGATGGACGGCGCCGGGCACACGTTCACGCCACGGGCGTTATTCCACGACAAAACATCAACGTTGTTTTCACGCGAACAAGCTCTGAAAATGGTCCAAGGTACGAGCGGCGGTAGCAACGATTCCGCGTCGGGACTCCTATCGCAATATCACTCGCTGAGTTACTCGCAGCCGCAGGTTACCACCACCGTCAGCATGTCACGCCTGAATCCGCGAGCGCCCGATTTCTCGACGACAATTAAACCGCCGACAGTGTCGATACCGACGAATCAGCTACCGCCGACCCACCAACCACCGCCGTTGTTCAATCAACAGTCGTTGACGGCGAATTATCTGTCGTCTCAGCACGCGGCCACCGTGATGGCGAATTCGAATATCATGTCGTTTCCGATCAACAAGTACGGCCAGAGCTCGCAAAGGGCCGATTCGACGCAGTGGTCGTTGATGAACGCGGCCGCAGCCGCTGCGCAGCATAGTAACTATAACCAAAATGATCTTATCAATTTCGCGACCCCTACGACGCTGAATAGCCTCATTCAGGCGCAAAACACAGACATGTTGGCTGGACTGGAGAATGGAGCTTTGAATAATACCCTGAACATGAGCCCGAACTCGAATCCTACATTGATGGCGGCCGCCGCTGCCGTCGGGATGCGCTCCGAAGAGCGTAAAATACCCCCGAAACCGATCGGTACCGAACGTGCGTGGAGAACTGAGCGTGAACGTTCGATGCCGATCGATGACCCGAATAGTTGGATATTAGACCAGAAGATCAGTTGGAATCCGCAGGTGTATCGGAATAGCGCTCCGCCGCAGGTGACCGCTGTGCAGCCAGCTCCGGTACCGACGTCGGCGCCGTATTCACGTCTGCCTCAGGTCCCCGACGATATTCGGCCGCCCGTCATCGATGGTAACGTGTATCAAGTAAGTGATTGGATATGGTGAAGGCTTCGGAGTAGATTTGATAGTATTGGTATTTTTTAATGGCCCTATTCCTATTTTAAATGTTAATCGAATTTTTTCTTCTCGATTTAAGCATATTATCGATTTAAAAATTTTAATTAATAGATTTTGTATTAAAATTTAGACAAAAATAAAATATATAAATGAAATATAACACAAATCGATTTTTATCGAATTATTAAGTTGAAAAAAAAATTCAACGTTTCTATAAAATAAATTTTTTCGAAAATCTCTAAAAAACCAAAGTTTTTGCGTGGAATTTCGTAGAAATAAATTTCAAATCCATACGAATTTTTTCGAAAATACGCGGAAATATTGCACTAGCGCCATTCTAACTCGGTTTGTTGTTCTTGTTACCTCGATAGAACGATCACTACAACGGAATGGTGCAAAATCCCGTATTACCGACTACATTGCCACCTTTAATGCCGCACTTGAATATCGGACAAGCTGCGGCGGCCGCAGCCGCAGCCTCCGGTCCGATGATGCAATCGTATAATCACGACGTCGCGCATCCTGATTCATACAAAATGGAATCCGGTTGGGATCCGAGTCGATTGTGTATATCGGACATAACCATTAATCAAGACAAAACGCATCACGTAAGTTTCTCTGTGTTCGAATTGTGATTGAAAGCTTAGACGCGGAGGATTTTGTTAAGCTTTTGCATAGTTCGTGTTTAGTGTTCTATTGGGTTTGTAGCGAACCTGAAATATGTGTTGTACTTCGTGAATTCATATTCCATGCTTTATTTGTATAATAAAAAGATAATTTTTAAATTACGATAATTCTTGAAATATTTTATCAAGTGTGAAGTGCAAAAATCCACGAATTTTCATGATTTTGATTTGAAAAAAATCAACGATTTGATGAAATACTTTACATATACTTTTGTTGGTAAAATAAAACATATTCAAATTACGATACATGAAATATTTTGTCAAGTGTAAAACGCAAAAAGCTCTTGATTTTAAATATTTTCTTCGTTTAAAAAAAAATAAATAAATTTAGTGAATAAATATTTAATACTGTTATATTTGAAATAAAACACATAAAAGATGCTTATAATGTTTTATCACGTGTAAAATACAAAAACCCTCAAACTTCGAATATTTCTTTGAAAAAAAATATTATGTAATTTCGTGAATAAATTCTATTTTTTTATTTGTCCTATAAATTTATTGTATAATTTTTCAATGGTTGAGTTGTACCATTTTTCGAAGTACCGGTTTCGGAATCACCATTTCCAGCAATCTGGGAAGGAAATTGTCGCTTTTTCTGTGATGTTTATAAATCTTCCTTCGTCTCATGATTTCTTAAATGACAACGTATTTTAGATTTTCCAAACTTGGAACTAATCCACTCATCAAAAGGGAGGAGAAAAGGGACGTTTCTATAGGAGCCTGGGTTTTTTGAAAGGTGCTCTTTTGCAATTTGTAATCTAGTAACTATGATTGAAAAAATCTTCGAATAATTTAAGGGGTTACTCTGAAAAACCTCTGTTTTCCTTTTAACGAGCCTCGAACTCGAGTCAATTTATTATTCGCTGGAGAAAGCTTTATTTTTAATTTTGTTAATTTTTTATTATAAAAAACACTGAATTCCTTTTTGTTGATGTATCGCTGAAGCTTCGGAAACCACGTAATTGCATTTGCATGTTTTCTACGCACGTTTTCCAGCATCTCTAATTAGGGAGCTAATGATTAGTAATTTCTATGTATCCATCAGGCTACTCAACACCCGAATTGGACGTTATCATGGAATCACTAAAAAATTATTGAAGAAATTCAAACATCGTAGATTTGTCGTAGAAGATTGGCTTCCAGGTTTATGCAGTATATTTTACAACTAAGTATTTGTACGTTTTGATTAAAAATTTTTTCCGAAATTACGCCGAATGTTTTTGCGTTTCCACATATTACTACTGTATTTCTCTACGCTTTATATGTAAAATAAATTATGTAATGCTTATGCACGTAATTGTACGTGAAATTTACATGTAACGTTTCCCGTTTAATAAAAACGTTATTTCTTTTTATTTTATTTTATTTTCTTTGTTTGCCCGTTTTATTATCTTTCTGTTTAAATTTCTCTCTATATATTTTTTTTTCTAAACCAACATCTTAATTTTAAAATGTCATGGTTTAAGGTGAATTATAAATATTATATATAAATATTTTATTTACGTTTAATTTAAAAAATTGCTTTTGCGAACGTTTAAAAAAAATATTTATAACTACTTAGTCGTAAGTTGTTTTTAAAATAAAATATTAAAAAAAAAAAAGTTGTAGTGTTGTAATTTATGTGGTTATACAAGCTTAATAGTTTACGTACTATTGTAATTGGCTTGTATATGATTATAATATATTCTTCATAATACGACGTGGTGTAATTTTGTTATTTTGTTTCAATTTGGTTTTCGTACTTTGGTGGAATTTTCAGGTAGTTTTGTACTTTCAACTTTGGAGTTTTGATTGTGTGATTTGTATGTTTCATCGAAGATTTAGATTTATCATTGTCAAATATTACTTCGTCTGTGACAGGAAAATTCTTGATATTTTATATCCTTAGTTCATTATCGGTTAATTCACCTCTTCGGAATTGAAGCTTCGTGAATATTTTATCAAAAAGATGAAAAATGAGATAAATGGTGGCTATTTCCAAAGACTATTTCATAGATTCTTTCGAAGTTGTGACTTCAGATTTGAACTTCACTTGTTTTTCGTAATTTTCAACTTGAAAGTAGTTCTGTAAATCTGAATTTGGAAATAAAAATGAAAAAAAAAACAGAAATGAGAAGTAAGTTTAAAAAATTGTATCATTTTGTTTATTGGTAGTGGTCTAATGGTTCAAAAACTACGGACCAATGAGATTTCGTTATATGAAACAAGTGTTACCAATTCCGATGTAAAAAGCCAATAAGGAATAAACGAGATATGAACATGCGCGCGCACAATCACATGAAGTTAAAATCATGTGTTTTACTGTGTTTCGTCTTGGAATTTCTGAATTTCTA
Source organism: Maconellicoccus hirsutus (assembly GCA_003261595.1). Lineage (NCBI taxonomy): Eukaryota > Metazoa > Arthropoda > Insecta > Hemiptera > Pseudococcidae > Maconellicoccus > Maconellicoccus hirsutus. The sequence continues at coordinate 10,166 of QBDW01006346.1, read as the reverse complement.
TTATTTCATTTTATTTCATGGTGAAGATTTTATGTTTTATTTGATTTGAGAAATTGAATATATCCTCAAGTACGTCTACGCTTTTCGCACGATGACTAAAAAACAAAAAATCAAAATATTCAAGAAGAAAAAGAAGCCCGTTTCGGAGGACGATGAAATAACAAGACTTCAAAACCTATACGATGAAGTAAGTTTTCAACAATTCACCACATTTCTCTTCCCCTTTTCAGTAATTTTTTAATTTCTATGAACTAGATAAATTGTGAAAAAATACAACATTTCAAGGATCTTCCTCTATCTGAGAAAACATTGAAAGGCTTACAAAAGCATAACTACACAGTTCCCACTGATATTCAAAAAGATAGTATTGTTTACTGTCTTCGTGGCGAGGATGTCTTGGGAGCTGCGAAAACAGGCAGTGGTAAAACCTTGGCTTTTTTAATACCAGTAAGTAATTTATTATAGAAGTATTACAAAAATAAGTACTTCTCTTAACTGTTTTATTTCTTCAGTTATTAGAAAAATTATATTGCAATAAATGGACCAGATATGATGGTGTTGGTGCTGTTGTTATTACTCCTACCAGAGAACTAGCTTATCAGATATTTGAAACGATGAAAAAAATCGGAGAATTTCATGACTTCTCAGCCGGATTAATTATCGGTATATATTTTTTATTTTCATTATATTTTTTAACAAATGCAATTACATTGAGGTTGTTTCTCAACAGGTGGAAAAGATCTGAAATTTGAAAGAAAACGAATGGATCAGTGTAATATAGTAATTTGTACTCCAGGTCGTCTTTTGCAGCATATGGATGAAAATCCTTTATTTGACTGTAGCACTACGCAAATTTTAATACTAGACGAAGCGGATAGATGCTTAGACATGGGGTTTGAAAAAACTATGAATAGTATAATTGAGAATCTACCTCAAGAAAGACAAACTTTACTGTTTTCTGCAACTCAAACCAAGTAAGTTCGTTGGTATTTTGTTACACGATGAAAGTGTGCTAATATTTTTGAAATTTAGATCTGTAAAGGATTTGGCTCGGTTAAGCTTAACAAATCCACGTTATATTTCGGTACACGAAGATGCTAAATTCAGTACACCTTCGGGACTTGTACAGAGTTACATAAAATGTGAATTAGGCGATAAAATGAATTTTCTGTGGTCTTTCATCAAGAATCACAAATCTCAAAAAATTCTCATATTTTTATCTAGTTGTAAACAAGTAAGTCAAGTGATAATTGAATGGTTTGTTGATGTTCCGAATAGTTTTTATTTTACGTGAATTCTTTAGGTAAAGTACACATATGAAGCTTTCTGCCGATTAAAACCTGGAGTAAGCTTATTAGCGTTGTATGGAACATTACATCAGTCTAGACGTATGACAATTTACGATTCTTTCTGCCAAAAGCAACACGTCGTTTTGTTCGCCACCGATATCGCTGCTCGAGGATTAGGTGAGTGATTTTCACATTGGTAATTTCCTTACATGATCCGTTTCGTTACCGATATCGTGTGTAGATTTTCCTGCAGTTAATTGGGTAGTACAGCTGGACTGTCCTGAAAGTGCAAATGAATATATTCATAGAGCCGGTCGAACGGCCCGTTACCAAAGAGCTGGAGAATCTTTATTAGTTTTGTTACCTTCGGAACTGAAAATGCTGGAGCATCTAGAACAAAAGAAAATTCCCATAGAAGAAATTCAGTACGTTCATGCTTTTTTCCTCCGTTTGTTCATGTTTTCATTAATTTCGTTTCCAATTTCAGAGTAAATATGAAAAAATTACAAAGTATTCAAAGGAATTTAGAAGCTTTGCTGGCTCGTGATGTTAATCTTAAAGAATCCGCTCAAAGAGCGTTTGTATCTTATATTAAATCCGTATTCTTAATGAAAGATAAACAAGTCTTCGATGTTGCTGCTCTGGATACCGATTCCTATTCTCGGTATTTCATCTTTCTTGTTTCTCAAAAACAATTTCATTTCTCATTAACGTACAAATTCCATTTTCTCTAGATCATTGGGATTAGCCATCCCTCCTCGTATTAGATTTCTACAAAAACGTCAGAAAATGATGAACGAAAAAGTGAAGAAAGCAGAAGAAGAGGAGCAAAAAATGATCGATAAGATGAAAAACGATGATAATTCCGATGATGAAGATACGGTTTGCGAAGATACGCGAGTTGATGTACCAAAAAATAAACAGCGAAATGAAACTACTAAAACTAAAAAATTTACCGTAAATGCACCTTTGAAATTTTACGATGGTGAAAATCTTTTGATTTTACGTAAATGGTGTTGAAAAATGGAGATTAATTTCTGTTTAAATTTTAGATAACGAAAATGATGACGATTTCATTGTGTTAAAACGTAAAGATCACGAGCTTGATATTGAACCATTAAAAAATGAAGAATTGATCACGAATAAAAAACCCAAAAAACCTATTTCTCGAGCAGCTTTAGCTAAAAAAATGCTAAAAAAGAATATTTTACCGAATAAAAAAGTCGTCTTCGATGAAGAAGGAGAGGTACGCTACAACCTTTCGCTATCCTTCACTTTTAGAGTATTTTTAATTCAGTATTCTGTCATAATTAGGTCATATTGAACAAAGGCAAGGAATACATATCTGATTTAGCGAGACAGTACGAGAAATCGAATGAATCCGGCATCGATATATCAACAGCCCAACAAGTTCTCCGTGAAGAAGATAAATACGACAAAGAATTATTCAGACAAAAAGTCAAACAAAAGCACAAAGAAGAGAAACGTAAACTGAAAGAAGAAAAGTTACTGAGATTTGGCGACGACGAACCGGAAGAGTCATGCAGCGAGGATGACTACGAACCCGATCTGTCTTGGTTACCTGATATAGACAAAATTAATAGCGCTAAAAATAGCGACTCCGATGTTGAATCAGAAGCGGATTCAATATCAGGAAGTGAATTTATACCTAAAAATACAAAGTGCGATTTCAAGATCTTTATTTTTTTACGCGATTCTGTTCCCAAATTTACATTCTGTCACGTTTTAGGAAAAGAAAACTGAAGGAGGTTAAATCTAAAAAGAAAAACAATAAGAAAATGAAGCCTCAGAGTGATCCTGAAGATGAAGATTACATTAATACTGGATTGAGTCTTGCCGAAGACGAGGAACTAGCTTTACGAATGATGACTTCAAATAGTTGATAATTTTTTTAATGTTTTGTACCAAATATATTGAGAAATGTTGTTATCAATTTGTAATTATTGATTGTTTAGTGTGATACTGCTCATCTGTGTTCTCTATTTCAATTTAATTCCTGTTTCTTACGAATGAAATAAAAGCTTCTAGGAGTAGAAAATTTTGGAATTTTCTAATTGTTCCTGAAAATATTTGTTTTACGGAATTGCGATATTTTCGACCAAAAATCGAACTTGAAAAAAGCTGCCATGATGTAATAAATTGTTAATATTATTGAAACTGCTATTTTGCAAGTAAGTAATTAAGTATATTGCAATTAATGATATGAGAAGACATTTTTTTCTCTTAGTTTTTGTTATTGTAATAGAATTGATTTCTTGATGCTATTGATAGCGTATTTTGTGCATCGGGTACGATTTTAAATTGTAATGTTCATTTATTTCCTTTTTATTTTATTCAAATTTGTTGTACGAATGCAATAAATATTGTTTTATTTCACTATCTTGTAAATTAGTTGAATTATAATTTTATTATTAAAATCGCAATCACGAAAATTTTGGTTATGTGGCAACACTGATTGCAAAATTGTCCACTTACGCTGCGTGTTCAGCATGACGCGCGTTTCATTCGTGAAGTAACCGTTAGTACGTTTGTTAGAACTTGTCGATTTCTAATCGTTTTTTTTCGAAATTTTCGGTTACAAAAATGTTAATTTATGAAAAACTAGTGAATTTTTGGAAACTAATGTGAGTAATGACGAATTATTTTTGTAAAATTATCTTTTAACGTGAAATACGGTTATTGTAACGCAATTCCTGCTGCTGCGCGTTCGACGCGTCATCATTTTTGTTTCGTTCCTGAAATTTCCAGCTCAGAGTATTAACTTATTAAATATTAATGAAGTTTTATGTACTAATGGTGAGTACGAAAAATAATTATTATAAAATTTAACCATTCGATGTGAAATTACCAGTACTATGGTACTATGTCGTAAAGAAAATCACGCTGCTGCTGTTGCTGCTGCGTGTTTGACGCGTCGTCGTTTTCAAAATTGTCGTTACAACTTGCTGTTTTCTGTTTGTTTCTGTACAAAATTCTTGGTGCCAAGTGCTTAACTTATTAAACTAATGAAATTTTTGAAATCAAAGTACCCAAGTAAGAAAAATTATCGTTAGTTTCGATCCCTTATTATGAAATAATATCGAATAGGTATTGTACGGTATGATTCACGCTGCTGTTTGCTTGACGCTGCATTCTTGTAACGACCGTTACTACGTTTCGGTGAGAATTTCCCCTCTTCTGTTTGTTTCTTTAAGATATAAAGTAAAATTATTAAAATTACAAAGTATATTTTGTTTCAGTTAAGTACAACGAAACAATTTTGCGTTCAAATACGAAAACCATAAGAAATACGGTGCGTACATGTTGCGTCGAGGGTGTTTGTACCAGACGTACATGTAAGTATCATCTTGTTGGCTTTCTTTTTCATAGCAATTTAATTAATTTATTGTTTTAAGGTAAACGTAAGATGTTGATACGTGTTTCGGGTGTTTTCAAAGCAATTTTTACAAAATAGCTTCTAATTTACTACACCTTACTGGACGTTCTTGACGCAATGTTGGAAATTTCGTTAATGAAATCGTGTAATTAATTGTTTAAAATTTACATACTTGAACTAATCGAATGCATATTAAAAGCGAATACGTTAATATATCAAGTTTTCTAAGCTCTTCTTTTTTTCGTTCGTAGGCAATGGGAATTATAATGTTTCGAAAAAAGATCTTCGAATATACTTGAATGATTCGAAGATTTCAAAATTGTTCTACAACGAAAGAAGTAAAATACCGCTGGACGATCATTATTCGTTTTACCATGAAATAATCAAGGTAACACATGAAATAAGGAACGTAATTAAATGATAGAATTTATTGTAAACGGTTCGTGACATTCGGCGATGTTGATAAGTACTGCGACAATTTCACTAGATGAAAATTTAGTTCATTTCGTACCATCGTTGATTATTCTAGACATTTTGTCGCCATTTTTCGCGTAACTTGTAAATCTAAAAAGAATATGAATGAAATACCCAAACAAGAAGGAATTCAATTACAATATTTCGTGTACTTGTAGTAGGTATCGTATCTTTTCAGTGGTGCAAAATACAAACAATGGCATGATTCTTCTACCAAATAATCTGCCGGTAAAATACTTATGCTTGATTCCGTCCTTTAGATGTCGGTGAATCGAAACTGAACAATTAAGGTACATCTTCGAAAATAAATCGAATCACGTTATAATATTTCAATACGTACTTCCTTACTACTTACATTGTACGAAAAACTACATCAAGTACTTGGTAAAGTGGAGGAAAACAGCTTCCGATAAGCTTTCTTCTAAATTTATCATCTCGTTTTCACCGGTGTGAGTTAGTATTTTTCTATCACTTACTTCAAAATGCTGCTTCTAGTTTCATAAAATGGACTTATCCGTATCATTATCACCTGTAAAAATTTATTTTTGTAAGAATGAAACATTGAAAATACTATAAGTATTTTGTAATAACCTGAGTTTGTTGGTGTTTTCAATACAACGATAAGGTATTTTAGTATTTAAAATCTGCATGAAACTGTTTGTTTTTGCTTGTACCTAGCAAAGCGACAGAATTGTGGAACACTTACACAAGAAGTAACATTGGTGAAGAATTACAAGTTCGCCATATTTGTTGGTCGCTTATCTCATTTATGGTAATAAACGCTTTTAATATCATGAATTAATTTAGAGGTAGGCCTAATTAAATTTTAAAAATTCAAAATAAAAAACTAATCAAAATTTTGAACTCTTTATCTGTTGATTGTTATCAATTCATGAACCAATGATCACGATAGTCATGAAAGTGTACTTTGGTTGATTTTCAATTTTTCATTTAAATTAATTTTATTTCAAATTTGTCGCAAATTTTCGAAAATAAAAATGAAATTAAAATCATAAATGTAGAAATATATTTGTTAAATAAATATTTTTGCAGAAAAATCAAGCAATAACAATCAAATTTTAATTATTAAAATTTATTTATAAATTCAGATTTACTAATTGCACTGTAAAAACTGCAACGCAAATCTAAAAAACATTGTATTCGACAGCGCGGTATTCGAAAATTTAAAATATTTTCTACGTGAAATTTTTTGCTACCAAGGTAAAAAACCCATTTTATTGTAATTTTTATTCGCTTAAGTATCATGATTTGGGGAATACTTATTGAGAAGGAAAATTACTATGTGAATGTAAAATTTGAGCGATATAATTTCATTCAAACCAAAACATTATTGTCATGTCCGAACGTAATTTTACTTGTTTTAATGCAAAAGACGTCGTGGAATTTGGCAAAAAATTGCAATACTCTACTCATTATTTACATATTTGTGTCAGTGGTTGGTAAATGATTTATTTTGTTAATTATCGCGAATATTTCTTAAATGTGAATTTGTTTTTAGAAGTGATCGATGAATCGGATTTCGGCATTTCATTCAAGATGAGAAAAATTGCTCGAAAATTAATTCCAAGTAATTCTCCGTTATCGTTGGTCGTCCTATTTGGAGGTATGTGCTATCTAGAAAACATTTGCCATTTGCTGTTGTAAATTTAATAATACCAAAATATCGGAAAAACGCAGTTTCAATATTAGGTACATATTTTTTTAAATACTATTTTTTTCAAAATTTTAAAAATTCGCCAAAAATCAAGAAATTAATTTAGATTGTAGGATAATAGGATTTTCAGGTGAACGGTGGCATTTCAAAGGTGTAATAATTTTACTGCCATGTTATAATGGCAAAGGTGAAAAAATCTTAAAATAATATAGGTATTGAAACGAAAAATGCATAGATTTAAGATGCATTGATAGTAGATTGTGTTAATCATAGGAAACGTAATTTAAATTAACGTTTTTAATTTACATAATGAAATGAGAACTGACATTTGGAATTATTTGAAGGATTGTAATATTTTACATTATTATTTTCACCTCCTACAATAATATGCTATTTTTCCATACGCCGTTTTGTGCTACCGACACGAGCATTTTTTTTAGGACAGTATTTTGAATTGGTATGTCGTCGGTTTTAGAAGAATAGCGATGATTGAAATATGGATACTTAGGATATTTCAAACGGTTTTAATTTATTATGTAATTATTTTGGTGTGCTAGACGTTTAGTAAAATTAACGAATAAGTTATTTGAAATGGATCGTGTAGCAATACGATGTCGATGTTTTCGCACAAATGCGTATTTTGTTTTACGCTTAGGGCATCGTCATGGGTCTATGCATTTTTTCAGGTATACAGTGGATTTCACGGTGAGTATTGAAATTATTAATCAAGACAATTTCATTTAAATAGACGCATTTTAGTATTTTCAGCTTTATAGGTATTTTGGTATTTTCAGCGCGGGTAGGGTACGTTACCTATTGCTACTACGAAAAAATGGGCATTTTAAAGAAGAGTAACGTTTCGCTGCCACGATGAAAAACATAGAGACCTACAGCTTTCTTCACGTAATACGAATTTAAAAAATAGTAGGAAATGAAAAAAAAGAAAAAAAGAAAGAATCACAATGATAAGAAAAAGTAGTCAACAAAAAAAAAGAAAAAAAACAATAAAAAAAGTAGGGAACAAAAAAAAGAACAATTTACAACAATTAAAAAAAGGTAGAATAAAAAAAAGATCATAAAAAAAATAAAAAAAAATAAAAAAAGTGAAAAAATGAAAAAAAAAGAAAAAAAAAGAAAAAATATAGTAAATGATTACCCGTGTGGGGAACGGGGTGTAGAATATTCCCACGGTACACCCTGCCTGTCGTAAGAGGCGACTAAAAGGGTTTTTGTGCGTGTATTGCTGAACAAGAGCATGCACGCACGGCAGGCATGTATTGCTGTGGCTGGGATGTATGAACCGGTTTCACAATAGCATACATTGCATATCTGCCCGCACGTATTGCTGTGGCTGGGGTGTATGGACCGGTTTCACAAGAGCATACGTTGCATATTGCACAATTAGTGCTTTTATTTTTCATTTGGTGTGTATTGCTGTGGCTGGGATGTATGAACCGGTTTCACAAGAGCATGCACACGTTGCATATATTGCTGTGGCTGGGATGTATGAACCGGTTTCACAAGAGCATATATGCCCTGCACGTGCTTCCGCGTAGCCTACGGCTGGGACGTATGAGCGCGCGTCTGGCATGCACGTATTGCTGTGGCTGGGATGTATGAACCGGTTTCACAATAGCATACGTGTATTGTTGCTTGCGCGTACGCTGTGGCTGGGATGTATGAACCGGTTTCACAATAGCGTGCGCGCGGATAAGCACGCATACATTGCTGTGACTGGGATTATAAACCGGTCTTGCAAGAGCATGTATGTGCACCGCACGTGCAGGTATAGCCTTAGGGCTATCTTCATCACTTCAGAGGGGAGCATTGGTGGGGTTCTTACACTTCGTCGAATTTAAGAGATTGATGGCGTATTAACGCTGGGGTTGTAACTTGTTGATTTCATTTTGTTTTCAACTTTTAAAAATGCTTCCACAACAACGAAACAGTTGATGACAAGTCAGTAACAACGTTTCTTATATCCAACACGTTTTGGAAACATGAAACATTGTCACCAACTTGTCACCAATTTTTTTGTAGCTATTTAAAAGTGAAAGACAAAATATCATCAACAAGTTGCAATTCTTGAACTCTCGTATAAATGCGCCATCAAGAGAAGACGAGGTGTTTGGTGTTGCGCAAGTTTTCATATACAATTTTTTCTGATTTCAGATCAACTGCATTGTTGGAAAAAAATGATACCTCGTTTTTCTGCGATCTTACCTTAATTACCAATTTTTTGTGACGTATTCATCAAAGGTGAGCGATTTATCTTTTAATCGCGTAAACAGACTACTCGAACCAGCGATCGGAAGTCTGCCAGCTGGTAGCAAGAACCTTCGATCATTTTCAACATCTAACTTAAAAACACCACCCAAAACTTCCTTCCCTCCATAAATAAATTCAAAGTAAACTTAAATTTAAACCAATCCAAAATTATTTAAATGCTACGCTGCTATCAAACCTCTTCAGTCGTGCCTTTTCAAACCACTGATTCGATCTGAAATTTGAAAGTAATGTCAAGAAAATTTAGTAAAAAACCTCTTATTTTCTTAAAATTTGAACTAAATGCCTTACAATGGTTCTTCAATTCGCTGCTCGTCGATTCGCCCGAAAATCCCACGTAAAAAACATACCTTGCTGAAAAATCTTTATGTCGACATGCAAATCGTCAACAATATCAAAAGTCACCTGAAAATCCTACCTTTAATCCGCTATACCTGAAAAGAAAATTCAAAATCCCCACCTAAAAACATCGTTGCATAGCAGAAAAAATTCCAAATCCCAACCATAATACATACTACGCAGGAAAATTTTCATGTCGACACGCAAATTGTCAATAATAACACCAGTTACCTGAAAATCCTACCTTTAATCTGCTATACCTGAAAAGAAAATTCAAAATCTCGACCTAAAAACATCGTTGCACAGCTGAAAAAAAATTCCAAATCCCAACCTAAAAATATATCACTCTGAAGAATTTTCATTTCGACATGCAAATTGTCAACAACACCGCCAGTAACCTGAAAATCCTACCTTTAATCCGCAAAGCTGAAAAAACAATACAAATTCCCAACCTAAAAACATATCACGCTGAAAAATTTTCATGTCGACATGCAAATTGTCAACAATACCGCCAATCACCTGAAAATCCTACCTTTAATCTGCTATACCTGAAAAGAAAATTCAAAATCCCAACCTAAAAACATCGTTGCATAGCAGAAAAAAAATTCCAAATCTCAACCTAAAATAGCACCACGCTGAAAAATTTTCATGTCGACATGCAAATTGTCAACAATACCGCTAGTCACCTGAAAATCCTACCTTTAAT
>QBDW01006345.1:0-13406 GCA_003261595.1 Maconellicoccus hirsutus | reverse complement strand
AGGGAAAAAACTGACACATTTTTGAAATCCTCGTTAAAAGACGAAACTTCTTGTCTGAATCATTTTTTAATTGGATAATTCGTTTGGTCGTAATTTTTGTACGATTGCGCGAGTTGAAAAAATTAAAACCAAAAATTTCAACTTTGGGAAGCATTAAAATGTTGACAACCACTAAATGAGGGTAATCCCGTGTCGATATCTGTAAAGTGATCTTATACGAGTAATTTGAGACCCCCCTACCCCCCTCCCTGTCAAGACTTATTAACCAAAACATGTGACGGAATAGGTGTTCAATTTGTGCAACTTTGGGAACCCCCGAATCAGTTTTGCAATTTAATCTCAAAAATGTGATGGTGGTTTCAGGGTCGGGAAATGGTCCCCTTTCGATGGAATATCGCAAAAATTTTATATCTTTCCAGTTGAACTCCTTTGCAATTTTAGAGCGATAGACCATTTTGGTGACCGTACTAACTGGTTATTTTGAAATAATTATTCAATGACTACTCCTTCAATCAGGAAACAAATCTTTACATAAAATTTGCGAATATTTTTTAGACTGTGGAAAATTTACCAACACTATTTACTCCAATCAAAAACTACTCTTCAACAGTTGTAATCCAAAACCAAGCCTGAAACTGTACCGACTCGTTTATCATCCAAAACGCTAGATCTTGATCCGAACGAACGTAAATACACCAAACACCATTATCAGGTAAACTCTCAACCTAACATTCTAAATACTCCCACCCAAACCTCATCAAACAACTAAAAGCTTACTTAACGTAAACTTATTAGATTTACACAAGGCGAAACTCAACGCGGCAGTCGACACATCCTCGAATAAATTTTAATCGTCTTATTTATCGTGTAATAACATTTAAAACCGCTTTCCGTCACCATTGTGTGCACGAAAATTTATAATCTGCTTATTCGTTCGCAAAACAAACCCACCACAACTCAACATCCTCGCGCCTTGCTCGAAAATTCTTCGAATGAACGTCGTACAACGAAGCATTGCCATCAACATATCTCCACTCATTTGCAATAAATCTGAGCTTTTTTACTTTAAATGCAATTCAAATTAACTGGAAAACCTTTACCTCGCGCAAATCGTCTATTTCAATTTATCCGCGTTTTACGACCGAAAGGTGAACGATATATAGTCCAGAGAATCCCACAAAAAGGGAAACGAAAAAAAGACCAAACAACTTAAGAAATTCTAATTTCGTAAGAGAAAAAAAAATCGTTAGAAAACTATATGTAGAACGAAAGAACGCGAGCGGGTAGAGCAGCGAGTCCTAAATTCGTGCAATTACCGAACGTAATCCTCTCTCGGGAAAGTTAACCCTTAACGCGTTCAATTTTAAATTTTTCAACTTTACGTGCAGCTGCCGTCGCCGCACCCCATCGAAGGCGAAATCGTCGCGCGCCATTCAATCTCCATCCAGCTGCCAAGTCGAGTACGAAATTGAATTTATAACAATAATCGTAATTCGACGTAAAAACCTAATGAAAATAGACACCTATGAACAAGTTCGCCTGCTCCGTGTAGTCAATTCATACGAATTCTTTTATTTGATGAAAAAAAACCTCGAAACAATCTCAGTGCAGCGTTAAAGGGTGTAAAATAAGGGAAAATCTGAAATTTGGCGTATTCTCAGAATGAACTATCTTTGCATTTTCACTCTGGGGTAAGTGTTATGTTCGCAAGTCCTTTTTTTTTGTATATGAGCCCCCCAAAGATCACCTATTTGTTTATATCTTCGCGAAAATCGATTTAAAATTCCTCTTCCAAGCTATACTCGTTTTACATCGAAGTAAGCACACTTCCGAGTCGCCTGCGGCCTTCCTCACAACCTAACCCCGCCCGACTCATATTCCCTTACCCTTGTAAATTTACTCGGTCACCATGCACTCCACATCGAAGCCCCATTTATTAAATTTCATCGACGAACGATCACGCCCATTCAAAGAGCATCCCCCATAATGAGATTTTTCACGTTCAAGCTCCGGTATCCGCAACGAAAACACTTCGAATAATATGATTAATAGCGCACAACCTCGGTACATCGTACGAGCCAGCATTAAGCTTAATTTGCCGTCCCAAAGTCATTACGTGTTTTCTGACTCTTAAGACAATGACCTAAAATTCACGTCGACGTAAACCGTCGCGATACGGTACTTTTGAAAAACAGCTAAAGGGGATTGTTTACATAATGGCGACGTTTTTCGCCTAAATACCTCGCGCGTTACTCTCGTGAAAATACACTTTACCGGATAAACCCTCGGAATGGCGTCACTATACTATCGAACTCCTTCAGCCTTTCGAACCCCTCCCTAACCCTTTCGAAGACGCATCTCTCTAAACTGCCAAGTAATCCTGTTCGGATGCAGTTTCGCTTTAAAATAAAATTTTCGATTCAGCGAGTACGCAAATAATCGACGCTGTGTTTTAAATCGAGGCACTTTTCAGTGGAACATGTACCAAAAGAAATTTGCGAGAGGTAACAGAGCAGCGTTATTTTTACACAAAATAATTCGCAATGTGCGATCAAAGGAAGCTATTTTGGGAGTCCGCATAGGCAACTTGCTTAACCTTAAGGAGTATTTAATGATCTGATGTCCTTGAGCTATCCTCAGCCTCCTACGCAAAGATGAGGATGTAAGAAACAAGAAGTAGGTGGCCGTCATAGCTACTCCTTAGCTGGCAGTCTTGAGGATAGCCAGTCATGAAGTCTTCCTGAGAGCAGTAGAGTTGCTAGTTCACAAAGAACCAGCTTGACATGCACATGGATTCGAGTGGAGCCCCTTTGTGTGAAATGAATATTTATGGATGCCTTCGAGGTCCTTTGACCCTCTTGTATTAGACCGTAGTTTTTTTTTAGTGAGATTGACAAGGCTTGTCAGATAATCAATTAGTCTTGTAAGGCTTTTACATCTTGCAAGGTTGGTTCGTGTTTTTGTGGAAATATATCCCATGGAGCCCACAGTTTCAAGTTCACCAATCGTCTGTTTCGTTTTGTCGACAACTTTTGAAAAAAAAAACGCACCTTCAACGCTGATACGACAAAACTCCATTTCACTACACGCGGACACGTGACGTGTTAGTAACCGCGTCAGCGACATCAACGTGCAACCTTTCATCAAACTGGAAGCAATTACAGTTCGGTATTAATGACTGGAGACGAAGCGACGTGACGAGAGAGCTCAGAGCCAATATACCGCGAGCTTTTGGCCGCAAAATTTACGATCCGTTTCAAAAACAGATAAACAATACCGCGTCGCGTGGTACGTGTAAACGGTAAAACGACGCCGGCGAAAGGTCCGGTAAAGAGGGCCGGACGACGGGGCGGAGAGGTACATCGAGGATGATCGGGCTCGTATTATATTTTATATACGGATTAGTCAACGCTATGTTACAATGTAATGATTGCCTGGCTGATCCTCTATGACAATGATTGATAGTTATAGACATTTACCCCGCAGCATCCTCCCGTCCTGGTTGCGACATGGATTCGCGGTGCGAAACGGCTTTCGTCGGAGTAATGGTCGGGAAAAAAGCCTCGTTCGGGAAATTAATCATAAACAAAATGTTGGCGCGAAAAGCGCCACGGTTTTGGGGCTTGTCTGAGTTTTCGTTCGATTCAACGTTCTCGTCAAAATTTCCGATTGTGTATTTATCCCTGTAAATGTGTAACTAGACTTCGTCTACGCGAATGAATCTTTCGGTGTTGGGCTTCAATCCAAAAGCTTTTTGTAAACGTGTAATTAGCTCACATTTGAAATATTTAACGCTGATTTTATGCATCACCTTGTATCTCTTCACCGCACCGACCCAAAAGATGCAGGAGTTGTAGAATAACATCCATACCCGCTCACGTAGAAGCTCTAGAAAGAGCTTCACAATAACAGTTTCAAGTCAGGGGCCCACTTTTTGTAGATGACTCTGTATAGGGTGTCCCGCAACCAGTGCACTACCTTCATACCCATGATGCAGCTATACAAACTGTACAAGTATACGTACGGTTGCTAACCCTAACTTTTGAAGGGGCAAAGCTATGCTTCCACAAGTTATTTTTTTAGAACGTCGCAACTCAGATGGTAATATACATAGGCAAAATTTGGTTGAAATTTTTGTTAGAACTTTTGTTAGAACTTTTCAAACCCTACAAAATGAGTCATTTTCATGTTTCGTTCAACTCGAAAATTAAAGGAGCTACAACAATTTGAAAATTTGTAGATTTCATCACTCCTTCCAATTTTCATGTTAGGCAAAATTTGCATGAGTACGTTATTGTTGAGATTTTCAGGAATTACAAAATGAGACATCATTATTTTGCCTAACTCTAAAATTGAAGGAGCAACAACCATTTTTTACAATTTTTATCCTCTGCTCCTTTTTTGAATGGCTGTAGCTCCTTCAATTTAAGAGTTAGGCAAAACAATGATGCCTCATTTTGCGGGGCCTGAAAATCCCAACAATAACGTGCTCACGCAAATTTTGCCTAACCTGAAAATCGAAGTAGTGAGGAATTGTACAAATTTTCATATTGTTGTAGCTCCTTTAATTTAGAGTTAAATAAAACATTCTAAAAAAAAACAACGTGGAAGCATAACTTTGTCCCTTCAAATGTTAAGGTCGGCAACTATACACATATTTGTATAGTTTGGATAGCTGCATCATGGGTATGAAGGCGGTGCACTGGTTGCGGAACACCCTGTACATAGTGTTCCACTCAAAATGTCTAATTCTTCCATTGGTGATGAAGTTATCCAGGATGAATATACTTGTATGTAAAAAATTTAGCAGACCTTGCAATATGAAGAAGTGAAGCACATCCCATAGTTGCCAACATCATTGGCCTTTAATAACTCCTTCGATTATGTAGTTAGACAAATTTTGCAACATTTGCCCTACAAATATTATCAATTGTACAACACAATTGTTAAATTTTTCTGCCTATGCTCAAATTTGAAGGCGCTAGGGGAGAAATAAAATCTATAAACGCTCCAACTCGTACAATTTTCACGTTATACGTATGCTACGAAATTTCAATTTCCAGGGATTTTTGTCTTGTAAATTTCGCGCTCTTTTTCAATATGGACAAAATCAGGGTATTTTCTGCCAGGGATTAGACACGTTGAAAAAACAGAAGAAATCGACTTCGTGGGCATAACGATCGCATCAATACCTAAGACTACGGTCGAATTTTCCAGCCACAGACTAATTGGCATTTGCCGGCTATAAACTGAAAAAGGTGATCGAAAACGGAAACTACGAAATAGGGGACGATCGAATATCGAAATTAATTAGAGTCTAATTAGGAAAGACGGTCGCGGGGAAATGGGCCTTCATTAATAATTGATACTTGACGAAGCTCGGGAAAAAACCGAAGGCGAAGTCGCGGTTGCCTAGAGCTTGGCTCGAAACGACGTCGACGTTATCATCAATCATTTACGTATTGTTACAAAACAATGAGCCGCGTGTCTCTTAAAAGTTGAGAATCGGTTGCTATTTTCTCGACGACGAAGGCGACGTCGGCGGAGGTGTCTTTATATAGGTAATACGCGAGCGGCGAAATTATTAATGGTCATCTTGTTAATGAGACACGATGAGTTTGCATTAACGTTCGTTCGTCTTTCGACCACATAACAAGTAAGACAATGCGATCGCTGAGCTTGGAATCGCGTGTATGCGCAGAGTCACGGTTGCGTGTCACAGTGGAGAAGGTGCTCGAGAAGTTCTACGTTGTACATAGCGCCTTGAAAACGTACAAAGCAACCAATATTACGTAGAAGTTATACGATGACTGCGTGTAGAAAAAAAATGCCAAAAGGCGATAGTGGTCTTTGAAAATTGGACGCTTTGTAGCGAATAGCACAGGGTGTTCCATGTGGCACGTTTCCTTCTGTATCTGGCACCTTGAAATCATGGCTAATCACACAGTTGGACGATAACGAAAACACTACTCAAGACTTATTGCAAAACACCGGTCGCTGCCAAACCTTAACAAAGTTCAGATTTAGCGTAAAACCAAAAATTTTATTCCTTCCTCTTCGCCTTCGTTGCAACACCACTTTCCTAGCGACTCGTAAAATTGGCTCTCTTGAAATTGAAATTACGTCCTGAAACGGAAAGTACACTGCAAGAGGATAGAAGTCAGATGAAAAAACCCAGGGTTTTCGGAAAATTTCAATTTTCTAAATTGCAAAGAAAACTACACCAGGGACGATTTGGGAAACTGCGATAATTATACGAAAGCGTATAATTAAATAGCTAGGTAAGACTTGGCCGTGTTATTACTTGGCGAAAATGGCGTTTTTCTTGAATTAAATTACGGTCTTGGGATTGCGGTTGAGGTACTTCGTACTCGATGCGATTTCGGCGTATTTAAAGCTGTTTTTATTTCTTCTGTGTGTTTTTTCGGCGACGAATTATTTTCGCGGTTGAACCGACAACGTTGTGGGTTGTGTTTGAAATCGAGCTTGAGGTCAAATACTTATACATGATGTAAATGCAGGTCGCAGATGGGATAGAAATTACTCTTTTTTCAGATTTTTTCAATCACTTTAACCCTCTCAAACACGTTCAAAATTTCAAACCGAGGTTCCACTCCCCTCAGAGAGTTCAGAGACCAATATAACCCCTTTGAAAACCACTTTCAGACGCCATTGTTGGGGCTCGATCACAGGAAAAAAGTGTTTCTGGTTCAAAAATTTTTTAACGTGTTCAAAATATTACTTACCATTGGAAGAAAAAACTTCGCATGTACTGTACAAAAAAATCTATAGTTTTCGCGTAAAACAATAATCGAAAAATCACGTGCGTACGCCCGTCAAGTTGATACCTGCCGCCGCGGTTTAGCGAGAAAAATACGCTCACGCGCCACAACCGCGATGACGTACGCGTACATCTCCCGCCAGTATGCGGTGGTCGTTATCAACTTGACGGGCGTACGTTCGAAATTTTACAATATTTTTTTCACGTGAAAACTGCAGATTATTTCGATAGATCGCATATGAAATTTTTTCTTATCAAGGTTCAAGGTATTAAATATGTTCAAAAACGCTTTGACGAAAAAAAATATTCTTCCTCGATTTAGCGCTAAAAATGGCGTCTCAAAGAGGTTCTGAGGGGGTTTCGCTATGTACCTAAGCTCCAAAAATTCTGATTTTTGGTTTATTGACGGGTATTACATCGAGTACAAAACCAAATGTTTTTTTTGCTATCACCTCTTTTTTGACGAGGGGCTGGAGCCTCAGTTTAATATTTTGAAACGCGTTTTTGAGTGGTTTAAGACAATCACCAGCGTTGAATTTTCCAAAAAAACAGCCGTTCTAAAAACGTTGACGCTGAATACTAGAAAAATTCTCGATTTATAGTTTAGGAAATCTACGATGAATTTTACAACTCTGATAGACACACGAAGATACCGAAAAACAGATAAAATATAATATATCATCGCACTTGAACGACCAAAGACGCGTACTTTTCGGGGCTAAAAAAACGCCCGAAAGAAGACCCTTATCGTCTGTCGACGCGAAGCGATAAAAAAACGTCGCTATCGAGGACCACCGTAAGTCTCTCGAACTCCTGGCGCTGGTTGTCGCCTTGCCTCCGAAAAACTTTGTAAATAAAGCCACAAAAATACATCTGTATACCCACACGGCGCTTATTTAATTACATTTTAAGCTAACTCGAGTCGTAAAAATTTCAGTATAAAGGGTAATTTGCTTAAATATCGAATATCCGTAAAATACGAACTACAATACCGCCTATTGAGTTTATCCTCGTAACTTGGAACAAAAAAGCTGTAAAAAGTTCAACTTTTTCAAGACGCTCGTAGTCTTTGGGATAGTTCGTAATCGACGTCGTCGTCTTCATCTTACTTCTACAAATAATAATTTCGCGCGGAGGGGCACGGGGGTAAGATGTACTGCGTCGAAATCGATACGTCGTTTTCGAAAAAAGAAAAAAATAATTTTGCGAGCTATGAAATAAGAAAAAAAAAACGAGACCAAACGTAACATGTTGAAAATTCATTACGATAGTGTGACGATCACTTCGAGGCATTTTAGCCAGAAAAACGTATGCTTTTTTGTACCAAAAAAAAAAATAGAAAATTAACGCAAATAGTATATCTCATTTTTTCGAAGCCTCTGGCGAAGCGACACGTACGTCGATGCGTGTTTTTATGCAAGAGAAAATTGCCAGAAAGGGGGAGCACCCGGGGGAGAATAAATTCGACGCTAGACGTGTAACACTTTTATACACGACACAAATGACCAATGGTAAAATATTGAAAATGAAAAGTGAAACGAAACGCTCGTTAATCTTTTCAATTTTTTGTCCATTTTCATCTCCCCCGCCCCCGCGTCCTCGTCGTAGTCTTCCTTCATCGGACTTGTTATCGCTTTACGTTGCGTATTTCGTATATGTATATTTTAAACGAAAAGGATTAATTAACTGGTGTTCTGTCAGTGAAACTAAATCGTGTTTATTTTGCGTTTCATACGACGGAATTTTTTTCGTGGGCTGGATTAAAAATGGTGTTAAGAGGGGCTTGAGAAATCCCTAAGGATAGTGGTCGGTTATGATTTAGAATATTGTTGACGTCAGTGATATTATATGGGTCACATCGGAATACCTACCCCGAGTGTGGTATGATTTTTCCACCGTTGTTCGTGGGAACATAATTTCATCGAGTGATCGAAGTTGAACTAAAAATTACAAGTTAAATGAACAAATATAATGTTTTTTAAATTTCCTGCCAGTTTTAGTAATTCATTAAATTAAATCTGATTTTGAATTTTGATCGATTTTTCCTTCAAAGGATCTAGCACATTAACTTTGGGGGATTTTTAGTTCAACTGAAACTGTCTTCAGGCTTCCGACCGCCACTCGAGGAGGTGTGAGCCTCACGGATATGACTTCAGCATAAATATCTACATCTAGTTTTGTGAATTTTCAACCAAATGATCCGAAATTTTAGTCACAGCTGGAACTGGTCTACTTGACTAACATATTTTTTTATATTTTTTTTTTCAATCACTTCAACCCCCTCATGATACGTTTCAAAATTTTCAACCAAGACCTCACTACCTCAAAAAAAAAGAATCTTCGCTATAATAAAAAAAATATTACACCGGGTATCGATGCAATTTAACGTTTTTCCAACACCGTGTAACGAATAATCGTCGCCTGAGCGTCACTCGTTGTAAAAGATTGGTGAATTTAGCTAATTAAATGGAAACTATATTCATAACCGCGTAGATATAACCTTCGAAGCGTATAAAATGTTTTTTTTTTCACGATAAATAGTAGTGATATACTAATTCGCTAATTGGTATCGATTCTAGTAGAAGGTGAACTCAGCGCCGCGCTGACTTGGCAGGGCACGATTACGTGGCTCTCGCGATCGTAAATCAATGAGATATTCGTAAAAAAAACGTCGTTAGAAACCGTACACGAGCACATAATCATCGAATATTTATGTCGTCGTCGACGAGTCGTACCTAGTACTAATTTTTTCCATTATTCTATATTCAAAAAGCAGAAGCGAATTGAATAATTACGAGGTATTTTTCACCCTTGTTTAGTAAACGTAACGAAATTTTTTCCGCCATTTGAAATGTGTAGTTTTAAGTTGTCAATTCATTTGCATGGTATTTGAAGCATTTTGAAAATTCTGAAATGAGTGAAAATCACGATGGAACCTCCAGAACGGTTCAACAAAGCTGGATTCGATTTTGGGAGATTAAAATTGGACGGAAAATATTTTTCATCAATTTTCAATCTCTGTCTAAAAATATGTATGATCGATTTTCAAAAAATCGCCAAAAATCGAAAAATGAAGTACAACAGCTAAAATTTTTGTTCTAAAGACTTATAAGAAGCTCTTTTGAAAAATTCACCCCAATTAAATCAGAACCGCACCCTCGAACGTGGTTTTTTGCAAATATCTATCTATACGTTAATCCTATCGCAATTCCAAAAGAACTTTATCGATAGCAAATTTAATTTTCTACAAATTAAGTCATTATATATTTTTTCGCAGCATGCTTCGTTTTCGAGTTATTGAGTAAAAACTTTTCGAAAACAGTGATTCCAATTAGGTCCGACGCTTAGTCGCTACGCCGCGTGAGTTACGTGGCAATTCGTGTTACCTCGCGGGAAAAATTTTTTCCAGCACTTTCTGAAATTTAAGGCATAATTGAAAACTCACAAAGTTCTCTTGAAGGGAGTGTCATGATGGTACTTCGCACCAGTTCCAGCTTTCTAGAAAGATCAAAGAAATTTTCAAATATTTAGTTGTCCACGCATTTTTCACCATTTCTTCTCAGATGACCAAGTATTACGCGTAAATTGAAGAAACGACCGAACACATTTGGCCTGGGTCCATTTTCGCCCTCGAGGGCTCTGAAAGTTCGCTGAATAAAATTTTACATTCAATTGATGGGAGGACGGGTGGTAAAATTTAGTGCATCTTTTTAATTACGGAGAAAACTCCTCGCACGAGGTGACACGAGTTGCCACGTAAATCACGCGGCGTAGCGACCAAGCGTCGGACCTAATTGGAATCACAGTTTTCTTATGGTTTTTACTCAATGACTCGAAAACGAAGTATGCTGCGAAAAAATATATAATAACCTAATTTGTAGGAAATTAAATTTGCCATCGATGTTTCTTTGGAAACGGTTCGCTAGATATTGACAAAACATACAAAGGGAAGTTGAAAATTCGAAATTTCAAAAATTCGTAAACAATTGCAAAATTGAATTCATCAGCTGAAACCTCGACTTTGAAATTTTTTCCTCAAGCTAATGGAATTCCGAGTGTGCCACCTCGTAAGATACCCTTATTAACTCGAATTTTTTTTCACCAACTCCATCAAGCTAGGACTTTAAGCCAATTCATTAACGCCTCCGTTACATCGTCGTTCTCGACTCAGCTCCGAACCCCTCTACTCGCCTTTAATACCGTGAAAGACACGCGACTCGCTAATGAAAAAGTACACACGTCGGATGTTTTTCACAGCGCCGCGACGTCACGACACGAGCGCGCTTAGCGCCGCCGCGGCGTAGGTCGCGAGGCAAGTAACTTCGACGGGCAACGTGTAAAGAACTAATTAAGCCGATTAATTTGTTAGTGTTTCGCCATTCTCGGCTGCATTAATTAATTACAAATGAATCATTTAATCCGCGCCAGTTTAAAAGTTAAGGGCTTAAATGATATCGACGTAGTCTAAAGGGAATATGTAATTTTACAATAAACTACTTAAAAGTTGAACTGAATTTACTAATGTTGCCGGAGGAATTTTCACGGAGAAAACTTACCCCCTCCTCCCCCCGCTTCATATCGTCGTCGGCCGAGGTAACCTTATAAAACGTTACGCCAGAAAACTTTTTCACGACTATGATATAAGTGATTTAAAGTTCGCGCCATGTCGCCGCGCAGCTCGCTTTTTAATACTCAACTTGATGTTTTTAATGAGAAAAGAGAGCTTTTCTCGGGTATTTTATACTTTTTCTTGTCGAAATTTTACAAACACACGTATACCGAACGAGGCGTATACAAACGCGTACGCCTCGTTCGTCGTGTCGTCGCCTCGTACCGAAACCTCGTTTTTATACACGACGACGGTGACACGACCCAAAGACGTAATCGAAGCGTAATGCCAGAATTCCTACAGTGTGTGCATATTAAACTTGAAACGCGCCTATAAGGTGTCGCGAAAGTTACATCACGTGTGATGTTTGTTCCTCTTCGGTATCTCCTCCTTATTGGACTTCTCCGGAATTGATGACTTGCGAAGCTACGTCATTTCGGCTTTCAGGTCGATACATCGGTGTACCACACCTCAAGTGCTCGGATCTCCTTCGAGGTCGATTTTCAATCTTCGCATTTTAATTGGTGTCCATTTCCGGTCCTTTGATACGTTAACTTCGGATAATATTTCCACCAAGATGAAGACTTGCCCACAGCGAATTTGACTGCATCAACAGCACCAGAAAACGAAACCAGATTTTGTCTCAAGTCTCAATTCCTCGTTCAATTTGTAATTTATTGATTCAAGTTTTTCATATAAATTCCGTGCAACAATATTTTCAAAATCTAAACATACGATACTGACGCCTCAAGCAACACTCGATACGTGAACCGAAATAAAAAATATTTACTAAATCGACGAACTAGTTCCGGATTGCTTTCAAATTTCGTGTATCAACTCGGCAAAATATTTGTTTACTCTTATATCGCTCCATGTGTAAACATATGATCGTAGAACGCGTCGAAAAAGAACAAAAAACATCCTTTCCGAAAGCAACGTAACTACGACCGCTTAAATACAGAAC
Organism: Maconellicoccus hirsutus; assembly: GCA_003261595.1. Lineage (NCBI taxonomy): Eukaryota > Metazoa > Arthropoda > Insecta > Hemiptera > Pseudococcidae > Maconellicoccus > Maconellicoccus hirsutus. Next base: position 1,052 of record QBDW01006345.1, on the reverse strand, counting down.
CGGAATTCAAATAAAAAATAAAAAACCCTCTCCGTGTAACTAAAAAAATCAACCCGCTTTAGCGGACTCAGCGCCTGAGTCTTAGTCACCCGAGACATCATCGTTCGGTGGTTTCGAATCAACGCAAATCCTCATGGTTGAAAACGCCGCGTCGAATTCGGTTTTCGCGTGATCAATACGGTATTTCGAGCATTTTCACGTAGGCCGCGACGTCGACTTTGAAGAAAAAAGGGAATAAAGAGCGTGTACTTTACGTAGACGGCAACGGCTGACAATGATTTATTATCTCGCTCCAAACAGGAACACGAAAAGCGAGACAAGGTAGATGTATAGTAGCAAAGAGACCGTAGGTATCATTTGCAAAATAAATGAACATTACGCGTGCTTTTACCGGTTACCGATGGTTGCCTGCTTTCGGTCGCCATTAATACACACGTACCGACGCCTTCTCCTTCATCTGCGTACACGTATACACGTGTGGTACACGCTACAAGTATGCAGAGAATACGTACTAGCGTTTTTATATTTTTATATTTATATTTTCGGGAACTTCTATCACGCCAGTTTCTACTAATTGAAGTAAGAAATTCAATTAAATACATGTATTTACACTGAAGCATTACTACAACATATAACCTACCCAAAAATGGACAGAAAAAAGAACGAAACACTACTAACCGCACATATATAGTAAATTACCTATAGTCACAGTTATACCATAATATTTACCGTAATTACCATGTTACTTTCAGAATTATGGGTATTTACCGTCCGTTTGTGTAATTACCTTGACAAGAATGCATTACGTTGCAAATTATAGGCATCGCAAAATATAAGGAAATTATGGCCAAGTCGCACTTTTACCCATAATTATCAATTTTTTTTAATTTACCAGTAATTACCGTACATTTACCAGTAATTACCGCACATTTACCAGTTATTACTGTACATTTACTAGTAATTACCATACATTTACTAGTAATTACCGTAATTATCATACATTTATCAGTAATTACCAAACATTTACCAGTAATTACTGTACATTTACCAAT
>QBDW01006343.1:0-12903 GCA_003261595.1 Maconellicoccus hirsutus | reverse complement strand
AAAAATCTCGCAAAAAAACGTTGTAAATTGTAATAACCAAAAATTTTTTCTCATTATTTTTGTTTTTTGTATTTAAAAAAAAAAATACATCTATGTTGTTTGTGTTTTTTGAATTTAGTGGAGGGGGGGCTCCGTTATTCACTGCCTAAGGGCGCCAAAAAGCTTAATACGCCTCTGCGTACATACAGTATGTCCGGTTAATGTTAGTTCCCCTGAGCGCAAAAATCCCATCGCCATAGATAAGAAATACAAATAAATTATTTTGAACCTCCATCGATGTTCATAAATCGTTATTTTGATTAAAATGAAGAATTTAAGTTGATATTAATAATTTAAAAACGAAAAATAATCATTAATAATCGATGATTTACTTTTTTCGTACGTTTTTTTTGTGCTGTAATTTGCACGCACTGACATCTCTATTTACGTTATTTGTATTGTAATCTATGTAGTGTCGCCACTTTTTACGGATTAGCAAAGTACGTCGATGGGATTTTTACGCTGAGGAGTACTAAGATCAACCGGATGTACTGTACATTATTCTGTTGAGTCATTGACTCTGCGACGACAACAGGTGCCAAAAATGGCATCTATGATGAAGAAAGTACAAAATTCAGACACATGCCAAAAATGGCACCTGTGGTTAGCAGGTGACGTTTTTGCAGAGTTGGAAATACATATTTTTTTAATTTTTTTTTTAAAACATCGGACAGGTTAAATACAGCCAATATAACGTTTTTGGCATATGTTGTCACTTGTTTGTATAATATACCTATAGATGCCATTTTTGGCATATGTTGTCTTTTACTTTGTGGTCTGTGCAAAGTTGTACATGTTAAAAAGATATTGATCTCATTTAATCATTAAACATAAATGTACCTAAGGTAGTAGTACTTGACGCTTATAGATGATACCTCGAAGTACTTCTTAACCGAGGTATCTAGCACTAGCCAAGTGGTGACTAGCTATTTACCTGCATAGCTCGTTCATCAAATACATACCTAAGAACTTTATACCTATTCTACTTACCGCTTATTGGTATTGGATTAGAAACTAAAAACAAAAAAAATATCGATGAGCATATTTTCAGAACTTTTCAAATAGAATAAAAATTCACAAAGTTATTCAATTCGAAGAAAATGTTTTGTAACTTGTACAAATATGATGAAAACCCAAACTAAAATTTTTTGTGTTGAGGATGCTTGAATAAAATATTTGTCTTACCAGCGGGACAATTCTTTTTTATCGATTCACAGGTATGTAACAAAGCTCCTAAAAATTATAAAGAATTTCAATTAGTATTGCCAGCAAATCTAATTCTGATTCTGTTCAAAATGAGATTCTCCGAATACCTCTAGCATTCGCACTGACTTTGCTATCGCCTGTGATCTCTGGTAAATTTAAATACATCCCGCAAGTACCCATAAAGTTTCCAATAAGGACTACAAAATTGTTTAGATCTAAAACGAATATTAAATTTTGAAAAATCAGAAATTTGAAATTGTTCAAGTACAATTTTAAAATGTAATTTTTACCTAATAAGAATCCAAGTTCTGTACCTATGTTAAAACAATTCAAAATATTGATTTATTATTGGTATTTGTACATCGATAACGATGAATTATTTTTGTAAAACCCTGCACAGACTACAAAGTGAAAAATGGCATCTACCAAAATTGGCATCCACTAATCACAGATGCCATTTTTGGCATATGTTGTCTAAATTTTATACTTTCTTAACGCTGCGCAGACTACCAAGTGAAAGACAACATATGCCAAAAATGGCATCTAAATGTTATTTTCCGAGTCAAAATCAAAAAATACAACATATGCCAAAAACGGCATCTACTAACCACAGATGTCATTTTTGGCATAATTGTCCCAGTTTTGTATTTTCTACACAGATAGACTCCATTTCTGGCATCTGTTGTCTATGCACTTATGCAGGGTAGTCATTAGTCAATCATTTTGTTTTGTGGCATAGTTTGAGTCATGTTCGAGTAGGTGATGCAGATTGTATCGCAGTTCGGCCAATGATTCGAGTTTATCGTAGTTGTATAATTCACTGAAGATGCATTCGGTTGAAGCGATGACCAACGAATTTGAAATCAGTATCTTATCTACTATCTAAGCCTACGTACTTTGTAATTTCGGTCCAAAATTTTCGTTACCCATTAGATTTTTGGGATCGTAAAATTTTGCCATTCTATTGAAAAATGATACAAATCTGGCTATCAAGCACTGAACGTTTGCTATCAACAAATAATTCCCAAAATTATTTAAGTTTAGATTAACACTAATTTATTATCTAAATAATATGTATTTAAGATTAAAACATATAAATGTGATCAGATCACGTACGTTTATTCCAGTTCTCCCATGTATTTGCTGATACTTCATTGTTACCTAAAAAATATTATGTTGTGTTAATAGTATTAAATAGTTTGAGTTGGAGTGATAAAAACTTGCCAGTAAATACGAAAAATAGCACGACTATGGTTGATGTAACACAAAATTTTATGTTTTGCATGTTTTGTCACTTTTTATGCAGGTAATAGGTATATCTTGTAAAATAACAAACTAACAAACTAAAAATCAATGTTTGAGTTTTTCGGTTTGTGCTCGAGCAAATAGCTACATGGATTGTTTCACAATTGTGAACAATACAATGAATTTTATTCTTTGGATATGAAATATATAATACTGATTCTTCAACGCACAAGTTGACAGAAAACCTGCGTATTTCGTCAATGATTGATGTGCTATTTCGAATCTTACGACGCTTGTGTCAATATTGTAAACACATCCACCGTGAATCTAGTGTTATGGATTTAATTATCTTGATTTATCACGTGTTTTTATTATTTTAAGGTGAAGTAAATCTTCGCTGGTGACGTTCTTGTGAAAAAATTATGCATGCAAAGTAAACGATGCTGTGACTTAAAAGTCCACGAAGCGACGGTTGTTGATTTATTGATGTTTTTTACTTGAATACTCATAGCAAATGTACAGTGTGCATGACTGCTTCGAATATTACAGCGTATCGTGTTCATTTAAAGGATACGAATAAAATCATAGTTATTGATTTTGCGCAGCGATGGACTTACTGTTAAAATCTGATGTGAAATGAAATTAAATTCATATGATTATTGATTACTCCGTTCTATCGATTACAGAATTTGAGCTTACTGAAGTGATAAGCCGAAATAATTCTTTAAAACATACTCCACCAAAGGGTGGTAAAGGGGAGGAGGGTTGATGATTTTCAGCCTTTATATAGAGTAACGTTTTCTATTTCTAACTTCGTATAAACTGATTTTTCGAAAAAATAGCTCACTTGTCAGTTCGAAGTTAAAGCTCACAAAATTCTTTACAAAATCCGGAATTGATGAAAGTCAAAAAATAAACGAGAAAACCAAAACTTGACTAATTTGAAATTTCTTTTCTTCATTTAATCGTGTTACATGTCTCATACTCAGTTCAATTAGCTTAATTTTTCAATTTTTATTTAATTTTTTTGGCAGAAGAACGAGAAACAAAATGGTTAATTTTTTGATTTCAAGGTGTGTAGATATTACCAAATTTTACTTTACTTCGAAGAGATATCGATATCACCATCTTGATTCCCCATCCCTCAACTTCACTTCCCTGTGACGTAACTCATAACGAAGACCTCGAGAACCTTTATAAGCGTTAGTTTCAAAGAATAAAAACACTTTAAAAAGAATATATAAGCTAGCGACAGATACAATAATTCGTATAAATTTTTCGAAAACAATTTAAGCTTTAAAACTTTCAAATTAAAATTAAAAAAATCATAATATACATTTCCAGTGTGAAAACGTAAAATAAGCACAACTGAAGGATAATCATACAAATCAAGCATTCCTGGATGGTCGATTATTTTGATACCTCTCCAACACCGTCTTTAAATCTCTTTCTTGCGAAGACTCATGAGACGATCTAGAGCTTCTTCTCGTGTCCCTTTGGTTTTCTCGAATTTCGGCCGCGCGAAGTATCTCGCTTTCGTTGGAATCACGATCGACATCTGAAAAATTTATGGTTTCTTTGGATGACTCAATCTCCGCGGGATTGGTGTGTTTGATGACGGCATTTCTTCGAATTTTCTCAAGTTTATCGACGTCACTCTCATTGGAGTCGATTTCCGACATATCTGTATCGTCGGTGTTTTCTTTATCGGAATTATATTCCTCGTTAGATTGAGCTAAATCGTTGGAAAAACGCTGTTTCGTTTTACGTTTACGTTGCTCTTCAGGAGGTACGAGAGTTTGGTGCGGAGGTGGCATGTGTCTTTCCGGCGAGATTCCTCTCGAGTTGGTCGAAGGCATCTGGAAATCGAACGTGGTTTGAAGGGATGTTGCGAAAATGAGAAATTATAGAACTTACGTCACTGTTACGTTCCGGCGACATTCCTCCAGAGCCAGAAGGCGCCTGATGTTCCGGCGAGATTCTTGCCATGCTGGTCGAAGGCGCCTGATATTCCTGTGAGATTCTTGCCGAGCTGGTCGAAGGCTGGAAACCAAATGTGGTTTGAAAGCGATGTAACAAAATATGAAATTAATCGTACTTACGTTATCTCTACAAAGTTCAGTTGGACACATGGTGACGGATTTTGTGCAATTGAACGTTTTATAAATACCGGTCAACTTGTTGGCTACTTCGAACATTTGTGTGCGGAGCGAAATAACGATAAATTGAGCATTTTTTGTTCGGTCCTGTCATAAGAAAATACGAAAATCGCGTAAGACATTGGTCGATAACAAACTATTTGGTAAACTGACCTTGATATATCTTGCCACGATTAAGACATTTTTAAAATCCAACGCAGCATCTATTTCATCCATGACATATAAAGGAGTAGGCCTATAATAATGTAAAGCGAATACTAACGCCAACGAAGACAATGTTTTTTCGCCTCCTGACAAATTTGTGATATTTTTCCACGATTTTTTAGGCGGCCTTACGCTGAAAATTACAACCAACGTGAGAACCAAGACGATAAATTAATACGCTAATAAGAAATTTACCAAAAATTAATGCCCTCTGAGAACGGATTCATACTATCGTATAAATCCAACTCAGCATCACCTCCAGGAGCTAATTGTTGATATATCTCTTTTAGTTTTCCAGAAATAGCCGTAAAACCATTCATGAACTCTTTATTTCTATTTCCAGAAACTGTTTTGAGCCCTTCACGACAAGTATTACGTCTTTTGGTGATTTCTTTCAATTCGTTATTTCGTTCGATGTATTGAATGGTCTGGAAAAAAAAAACAGAAAATTTAAATATGCCGAAAATGACATTAAAAATTTTCACGATTCCTTACTTTTCTCTTGAAATCGTTCAACGTGTTCATATTAGGATTAAACTCCTTCAGATGCTCTTTTTCGTTAGCTATCTGCGCGTCGATATCTTCTGATCTCCACGTTGCCATGGTTTCTGCATCGTAAACCGCAAGTACATTGGGATCATTGGCATTCTCGACAGGTCTATTGGTTTCCTCGGGTTCTTCTACGTTTTGACCTTCGTCGTCGGATGGTTCTTGGAACGTGGGTATCTCATTTAATGTCAGTTTTTTCAGCTATAAGGATGGAAAAAAATTACAAACGAAACAGATACGATTTTTTGATTATTTTATACTTCGTGTTTAGCGGCTGGAACTTTTTTCTCCAAATTTTGTAATTCTTTGTTAACCTCTTCAATCTCTTGTTCTACTCGTAATTTTTCAGCTTTTAATTGATTTACATCGCCGAGGAAATTTTTATATTCTTCTTGAAGCTTTTCCAGGCGTTGTTGTTTTTCCTCCATTTGCGTCTGAAAAAAAAAGTATAGGGGTCAGAGTAAAGGTGAGTTTTTTGGTATTTTTTGGTCATCTTGAGACAACCTTTAGTTCGTTTGCTCTCTCCGAGGATAATTCGCAGTCTTCCTTCACGGTGTCCATTTCCGTTTCTATTTCGGCGGTTCTTTCTTCCTTCTCTTTTAGTTCTGTTCTCATGTTTTCGATTCTTTCTTTGGTTTTTTTCGTATTTCTATGAAGATAAGTATCGCATTTGAAATAATTGAGGAAAGTGAAATTTTCCAGAGTGAAAGTATAGATAAGAATTTACTTTTCGGTATTTTTTATTGATTTCTTCAAGGTAATTTATCAAATTTCCAGCAATTTTTCGACACAAAAAATCGTTTTTTTTTTCAAGGTTTTATTTTTTGATATCGAAGGTTTTCAAGAGTGAAAATATAAATAAAAATTTTTAACAATTTTTTTATATTTTTTAAATTTTTGGCGTTTTTTTTTATCTCGAAGAAATTAAAATTTCCAAGAGTGAATACATAGATAAAAAATTTGAATTATTTTTCTTTTTTTTATCAATTTTCTCAAATTTTTAGTGGTTCTTCGACATAAAAAATCGTTTTTTTCAATATTCAATAATGGAAATATAGATACATTTTTTAACAATTTTTCGGGATTTTTCTATTAATTTTTTAAAGGTAATTTTCCAAATTTTCAGCGATTTTTCTATACAAAAAATCATTTTTTTTTCGACAAAACTTTTTTTTTGATATCGAAGAAAGTAAAATTTTCAAAGGATAAAATATAAATAAAAATTTTTAACAATTTTTCTTTGTTTTTCAAATTTTTTTGTTGATCTCGAAGAAATTAAAATTTTTAAGAGTGAGAATACAGATGAAAATTTTAAACAATTTTTCGCTATTTTTTATTAATATTTTCAAGGTATTTTTCAAATTTTCCGCGTTTGTTTATTCGGTATGAAATAAAAAATTTCAGGAGTGAAAAAAGAATAAAAATTTTAAACAATTTTTCGATATTTTTCAAGGTAAATTTTCAAAATCTCGATTATGGAAAATTGACTCTCACCTTTCAGCGGATTTAATGGCCACTTGTAGTTTGGTAATGTTATTTCGGGTCTTATCCCGTTCTTCGGTAATATCATCCAATCGTTTTTGGGCTTCTTTTGTTTTACCACCGGTAATTTCCATGATTTTATTATGAACAGCGAGGACTTTCTCTTCGATCGCATTTGCCTCTTGTTCAGCTTTTCTAGCTCCTGCGAAAAGATGAAAACTCCGGTTATTTCTACGAATTACGGATTTGCAAGCCTTAAATCACGATTATTGCACCTTTTTCGGTATCTTGTACTTTTTTAGATAATTCGCATAAACGATTCTCGTTGGGAGCGCATTCGGCGACTTTTTTCTTTTGATTTTCAATCTGCGTTTTTAATTCTGGTTCTTGTTTGGTTAATCCCTACAACGTATGAAATATACAAATGAAATAATGAACGACTGAAAAAACGCTATTTAAAGACGCGAGATTTTCACCTGAATAGCGATAGTTAATTTATTAATGTTGGCTTTCATAGCTCTAATTTCTGGCTCAAGGGTTGATATGATTTCTTCGCATTCGCGTTCCTTTTCTCTAAACCGTTGCAATTCTACTTCCAACGCACTAACACGTCGTTCCAGCTTTACGACTTCTTCGGCTGTATTCGGATCGGTCGATACGGTAACCGAACTTCCCATTTTACCCCTAATTTTCTGATTACCTCCGCCGGACATTGTACCTGAAGAGCCGATTTTTAATGCTTTTCCGGCAACGATTCTGTTACAAACTGGTAATACCGACCTGTCGTCTCGATCACTGATCCATCTAATGTAACAACTCGATAACGTGCGCCGTAGTCGTACCCTACGCGTTTTGCTTGCTCGATGGTATCGACGACAAGGGTTTGACGTATCACGAAATAAAACGCGGGACGGACTCGTTCGTCTTGAACGCGAACGAAATCAAAAAGAGCAGGAGTATTTTCCGGTCTGTTTGAAAAAACATGTTTCAGATATTTTAATTTTAAATGAAATCATTTGAATCGTACGCGGATATCAAATTCATAGGATGATTTCATTTTAATCTGTAAATTCTAAATTACCCCTTGAAATTGGCATTTCGTCTTCTGTATAATTCGTCGATCTTATCTAAAGCAATGAACGTAGCACGACCGGCATTATTTTCCTTCAGAGCTTTAATTATTTGGCCAATATGATCGGAGGTATCGACAACAAAATGATCGAGACCGGGACATGCCGTTGATATGGCCACATCGTATTTTTTATCGATAGCACCTAAATCGCCCTATTTACAAATACATTTAAAATTACATCTTGGCGGAGATTCCGTCGAAACTAGATGCTCACCAGTCTACCAAAAATACCAGGGACTTTTCCTTCGGCTTTTAACTTCATGATGAAATTTTTAACGCGATCGTTTGAATGGTTGGCCGACATGGAGGATTTTTTATCTTCAAGTTGACTTTGGAAGTTACGTAAATCCTGCGTTATCGATGTATCTTTGCCTCTGATTTCACGTAAATCTTCCTCGGCTTTTTTCAGTGTTTTTTCCTTCTGCGGTAATTCTTTTTGCAGAGATGATAATTCGCTGGGGACAAGTTTTTTGGTAATTTTTACGAAAATTTGGGGTAACTTTGTTAGAAAAAATTATTACTTTTTCTTTTGTATCAATGTCTCTTTGATGTCTTGGTATTTTGTGACAAATTGCTCCAATTTATTTTTCTCTGCTTGTTCCGTACTTACGTATATATCTCGTTCGGATTTCGCTAATTCGAACTGAAATATTTTTTGTTTATTTTTTATTACGAATAATTTATTTGATAAAATGAACAAACCGCGGAACGCATTTCGTCGTGTTTTTTCTTGATTTTTAACTGCTCAGCTTGTAGTTTTTCTTTTTCTTCCTGAAAAGTTTTCGTTTCTTTTTGAATATTGGACATGACTTTTTGAAGTACGGCTTCTTCTTTCTTCCTTCTTTCGTCTAATTCAGCTTCTCTTTTGGTCAATTTTTCAATTTCTGCTTGATTCTCTTCGGGCACTTCTAATAGGCCTTTTAACTGACATGCAAGTAGTGAGTAAATGAAATGACTTAAAAATGGATTCAAGGACATACTTTCTCTTCTTCGGATTTCAAATTTTCGGTGGTTTTCTTTTGAGTTTTTTTCAATTGTTTCAATTCTTCGGTTAGGCCGGTTTTTTTCTTTTCGGCGTTTTGACGAATTGCGTTAAATTCTTCGTATTTCTTCGTCATTTTTTGCAAAGTTCTGTAAAAATATTTTTTAATTTTTTTTTTCGTTGAAAGAAAAAAAAACAATAGACCTACTTATTCACAGAATCAATTTCGGTTTTTTCAGTTCCTTTTTTATTTTGAATTTCTTGTAAGTTTTTCTCTATCTCTTGCTGTTTTTTAACATGAGTTGTTTTCTTTTCTTGCGTTTTGGATATGTCAGCGTTGGTTTGGTGTCTTTGAGAATTAATAATTAATTCGATGAATTCAAGATTTTAGGGACTTTTAACTTACAAAATGAGCTGAAACTTTTTATTGTAAAGTTGGGTTATTTTATTTTCGCCTTTTAGGAAATTGACGGTTTCTTCCACCGGTCCTCTTAGCGCATTTCGTTCATCTTGGACAATTTGTAAAAGCTTTATTTTGTCTTGTCTGTCCTGGTTTAGGCTTTCAACTCGAGCTTCTAGTTTTTCGAGGGGTTCCTAAAAAGTAAATTCGAGTAATGATGCCTCAACAAGTAACAATTTCAACGAGTACTCACTTTGTATCGAGTTGTACCGATGATATCTTCTAAATACTCCAACATACCAGATTCGTGAGGATTTTGAGCTATAGGCTTCATTAAAGCGATTTTTTCGACTTCGCCCTGAAATAAGAGAATAGATGAGTTATTCGTTCATGATTCACTTGAAGGTTTTTCGAATTACCTGTAAAATTAAAAATCGGTTGTGAATTAAATCTATTCCGTGTTCACGTAAAGTCATAGCTACTTCTTTGAATTGAACTTTCCTGTTGTTCAGTTCGTAAAACGAGGAGCTATTTTGGAAGGCTGTACGTGATATGACGATTTCCGAATTAGGTATTTTTTCGTACGTACCGTTTTCCTATGAACGAGTAATTAATGAGGTATTCATGATGGCGCGAAAATAAACTTGCGACTTACTCCATCGATAATTTGAGCGAAATGAACTTCGACTTTACAACTGGATACGTTTTGATGTTGTTCGGATTTATGTATCAGTACAGATACCTTTTTAGATCGGATTTTAGTGGCACGATATCCAAACACGAATAACATAGAATCAATGACGTTACTTTTACCGCTACCATTTGGACCAATTATACCTGAGAAACTCTAAAGACACAAGTTCTGTTAATAAAATACACGCTGATGCAACAGAAACACAATCTTCACCTTATCAAACGGTCCTACTACAACACGTCCAGCGTAACTTTTAAAGTTTACGTTGACTATTTTCATTATGATGAGCCGAGGACCACGCGATTCGTAGGAACATGTCGCAGGTAGTGGTGGTGGAATGTAAATATCGTCTATACGAAAACCACCTTCTTCGTCATCGGAGAACTTATCGGTATCAGAGATATCGCTTTCATCTGGAGTTTCTTCTTGTTGTTGTTTCTCTGTTCGAGCTTTTTTACGAGATCTGATGCTATCATCGGTTCTTTTGTTTTTCTGTAACATCATAACGTTCATTTTACTCTCTCGTTATCAAATCGAGACCATTTCGTTATCATAAGTTTGACTAGAGGAAACGACGAAATATAATCTTCGACGATAATTGAATCGATATTCAGTGAAAGCCGTGTGTTTAATACGGGTATTCTTGAAAATAAGCAATTTTATAGCATTTGTCTATTATGATCTATCATAAAAAGGTAAAAGATGATTTCGCGCCAATCAGAGAGCTGATTAAGAAGTAAAAACTAGGGAATAGTCCATAAAAACACCAAATGAAATATACTTACACCCATGATTATACGCGACTAATTAATGTTAAATAATAACATATTTTAATCATACATTAACATTATACTTTTGAATTAATTTAAAAAATAATATTCGTTACATATAACCGCCTAACCGCGTTTTGGCGTTATTTTTATTTTTATCAACAAAGACCTATAAAAGAGTTGAATCTGCCCAGCATTTTGAAATGTATCGGATTTGGTGATTCATTCATTCTTTTGAAGTAGGTAAAGCGTGAATGACCTACTTTATTTTGCAGTGTTACCATTAAAGACAACTAAAAATTGAAATTTTTCTTATCTCGGTTTCTTCTTATTTTTCTGGTTTTCGTTGAAATTTTCAATTCATTTTTACATGCGAAATTCTAGTTTATAACGAAATACAAATAGTAACATTTCAATATTATTTATTGAAAATCAGAACTTTATTTTGAAGTTTTGACTTAAGCGTTTCTCTTTTCATTGCTTCATTCAGCTTTTATTCTTTTATTGAGCATACTAACCTGAAATTTTACCTTATTCTAAAAATATCAATTTTTTTTCCGATGAAACGTAATTTTTAAACTTTTATCTTTTGCATTTTTGCATTCTTTTTCCTATCATTGTTGGTGCAGTTGAAGGCAACACCGTTGCTCATACTAGCAACGATATTTTAAGTAATAATCGAGCTGTATTTTTGTTAATTCGACCATTTATAAAACGAAATGAATTTCATTTTCAATCTACATACGTTTATCAAATCGTAAGCATGGTAATTGGTAAAAAAAAACCAGTAACACAGAACGGTCGTTTCAAATCATGAAAAGTGGGGATAGGAGCAATGAAACTGAAGAGTGAAAACGGAAAATCGCTGTTTACAGATAATGAAAAAAAATAAAAATAAATTGATAAAGGATGAGTTTTTCGAGTTATTTGTTCAAGTTAGTTTATTCACTGTAATGAGACATTACCCTGCATTCGAGTGTGATCGATTATTCGTACTCGAATCGTGATAATTTCATTATCGTCTTTTTCATCTCTTCATTTTGAGATCATATTACGCAGTATTGGGTAACAAACTCAATAGAATCAGAATTCAATACACGCCCATTTTCCATCGACTTGTAGATTTCTCTTGTGACAGAATTAATGAAAACCTCGGTTTTCATCGTTTGACGTAGCAGCATCCGGGATATTTTATGTCTTCGTTCTTGAATAACACAAGAAACCAGAATCCTTGGTTGAATTCGGATGATAACGGATCACCTACCGATAAGAAATTCGATGACGACTTTGTGAAAGTAACTTACAAGCCATTGGCCGACTCCGACCAATACTTAGCTACGTTGGGTAATACTCATTATAATTAAAACAATTATCAAACGTGGTTTATTGGTGCTTCGTTGTTATTTCAGAAAAAAAATTATCAAAGTTGAAAAAAGTTGATAAACCTAAGAGTAAAAATGAACTCATAAAGGCGGTTGAAAGTACATGGGATTCTTATATGTTCCGCGTTATCGAAAGTGATTCTAGAGAAGAACTCGGTTTGAATCAGAATACCGAATTAGAAACAGCTCTAATTCCAAATTCAATCAATTCGTGGATTAACCCCGAGCAAGCGTTAACCATCGGTGAACTAGCTGAACTGGTGAAGAATGACACGTTGTCTTTAGATTTCGAGAAAAAAGATTCAGAAACGAGTTGAAAACGATGGAAACGAAAGAATTTTGGAATCGTCGTACATTCTTGGTGATCACTGGAGCCAGCCAAGGAATTGGTAAAAATTTAGCTATCGAGTTTAGTCGTCTATTGGCGCCGGAGTCTACTGTTTTGTTGTTAGCTCGAACACTATTGAAGTTGGAAAACACTAAGAAGGAAATACTCGAGATTAATCCTGAATTAAATGTCAAAGTACGTTTTCAAATAATTTAAATTCTTTATAATTTCATTATAAGTTTGGTTTCCGTAGGTGCTCTCTGTTGATCTAAGTCGTCCTAATGTTGAACAATACGAACAACTTTTTATACCTTTTGCCGAAGATAAGAAA
>QBDW01006342.1:0-63804 GCA_003261595.1 Maconellicoccus hirsutus | reverse complement strand
ATCTAACTATTTGCTGATAAATGAGTCTGTTTTTTTACTTTCACGCAAATACATACTGTACAATAATAAGATCTAGAAAATCAAAAAAATGCATAACTTACGATTAGCAGGAGCAGTGCAATTTAAAGGACCATTAGTACCAATATGGAACTTGATTAACCAATTTTCTAAACGTACGCATTGACAATATCTATCTGAGCCATTTATTATCGCATTTTTTGGCCATTCCAAAGATAAGAAATCTAAAGTGCAGAAAGGAGCTAAATCTTCCGCAGTTAAAGTGTCCATGGGATTTCCTCTAAAATCCAGGAATGATAAAGGGGATAGAGCATGAAATTTGGGGAAATTACGCAAGGAATAGGTAAGGGCATGTAAATCCTCTAATTTTTTTAAATCTGATAAATCCATGTCTCTGATGTAAGTATTATGATTTACAGCTATTAATCTCAGTGAAGGCGGTAAATAAAACGAAAAATTGAAAGGAGTACTTATTTCATTAAAAAGAATTAGTTCCAATTTCTTTAGGGGAGCGAAAGTGTTATAATTTATAGGGTCTAGCTGATCAAGATAAACGGTATTTTGTAACGATAATAATACTAAATTTTGATATCTAGCGAATGAATTTTCATCCAATCGCACAAACGTGTTGTGCGTCAAAAATAGAAACTGTAAAATATAAACAAAGAAGAGATTAATTCGAGCTTAGTGAGAAAACTTATCACAAAAGTGTCAGATTAACCTCAATATTGGAATCCAGGTCTTGAGGAACATCTAGTATTTGTCGAGCTGAGCAATTAGCTGTTAGAAAACCGGTACGCATACCTATATCACAAACATGGCCGTTAACAACCAAATTTTTTCTCCAAAACATTTCACTCAAGGTACCTATAATTTTAAATTAATACAAAATACAATGCCTTTAGAGTAGAGAAAATGTATACTTTAAAATTACGAGTAATCAAGCTTTTTACGCCGTCAGTAAAAGTCATGGTATGGATTTTCATCAAACATTTGACAAGTTGTTCTTTGTTTTATCATTACACACATTTTACTCACCTACTAAAATTAATTTCATTAAACACCTTATCATAATAACGAAGTTTTGTGGACGGCTTGGCTGATCAATCACCTCATTACACTTGTATAAGTAAATATAAAAAAAGAATTATTGGGAGTAGGTATATGAATACAGGATAAACAAATATTCACTTATAATCAGTTTTTTATTGTTTTATGCAGGTTTTATGACTTTCAATAATTTCATGAATACAAAGACTTCCGAATTGTTAAAAATTAGATGGCCAGATATTAATCTCAAACTTTGCTATGATGGCAGTGAGATGATACAAATTTTTATTTTTTAATCACTTCTCATCCGATGTCTTACATTGTACTCAAAAAAAGGTCGCTATATTTTTTCTTCTCGATTTCCAACTGCACAAAATGAAAGTTAAAATATTAATTTATTAAATATATGTAGGTACTTATAGGTAAATGCAGATTGTACAAGTACATGAAATTTCATATATTTCTTCCATATTCCACATGTACAGTAGCTTCTTATTAGGTTAATTTTTTGAATTGAAATCAATTCCACTTCATCTCACGATGGCTAGATGAAGACATTTTTGTTTCATGATACACTGATAACGGCATATGCAGCGTGTAGGCTAATTTATACTACGCAAATTCGGACTAACTGGTTACTGCTGAATCAGCGCATCGCTTCACAAAAATTTGTTTCCGCTTCAAATATTCCTTTTTCATAATGTATGATATAATATTAACTTTTATCCAAAATTACTATGCATAAGATTCTCAAATCATCGGCGACACTCGAATCATTTCCTTTTCTTCGCTTTCTAATCCCGGTTCTACGCTCTGATTTAGAGCAGTTGTTTGCTCCGTTGATGTTTCCTCTAAAATACATTACAAATTATTTACTTTTTGCGAATTATTGGGCGAATAAAGAAAATAGACGGTTAATAAATAAGTAGGTAGTTGGTATGAATAAGTAGGTATTATTAAATTACTAACCTACTGATTTTATTTTAATTGCATAATACGCAACTGCACCACAAACGCACGCTAAAAGTAGTGCTACGAATAAATAAAATATGAAACCTCGTTTCTTTACGTTTCGTTCAGTACATTCAATATACTTTGACAATATTTCATCAGAGAATGTTTCTTCGCATCCATAATCCGCTGATGACAAAAAAAAAATGGCCAGTGCGAGTAATTCATGAACTTATTATTTATAATTAAACAAATATTCCTAGGTGAAGACGCGTACCTACTTTCTAAAATAATTATCACAAACAAATTTGACAAAAAAAACAATCTTACGTTTTGGTGAATAACATGCGAGTGGTTTTGCTTGTATCCTAAATGAATGAATCCATATGTTAATCCGTGAACATATACAAAATCGTGGAAGGTTGTGAACTAAAGCATCGTCTGGAAAAAGTAAACCTAACTTTTGGAGTTTACAAAATGGAGCAAGATTTTCAGCGCTCAGACTTTCCATTGGATTTCCGTCGAGATCTGCCAACGATAACGGAGCGAGTTTGTGGATGGTAGGAAATTCAAAAAGCTGATTGCCTTTTGCCCGCAATTCTTCTAAATATTTAAGATGCGAAACATCAATGTCGTCCATTCCAACGTAATCAATCGATAGAATTTTAAGATTTTCAGGCCAATAAAAGTAAGCTAAACTGCTATTGATCGAACCACTAAGATCAAGAACTTTCAAATTCTTTAATGGTCGAAATAAGAAAAGGTCTACTTTAGTAATATCTGTTAGAACGTTCTTGATAATTAAGGAAGTTAATTTTTGGTATCTGTTGAAAGAAGTTTCCCTCATTTCTGTAAAATAATTGTCTGACAAATCCAAACTCTAGAACAGAAGATGTCATATGAAGATTATACCTACTCAAGTTAGATGTATCTTTCCATGAAAACGTTTGTTTTATTAATCATATACATAGGTAATCCCTATTCTGCTATTGATGGTCAATATAATACATACGTATGTATTCTACATTAGAAATGAATAAAAATTATATTTACCGTAATTTCGGGATCTAAATCTTGTGGAATCGTGTCCAATTGTTTTCCATTACAATTCGCAATTAATGGTGTGGAAATTACGCACCTTGTTGCGCACTGCACCGATAACATTTTTTGCAACATGATTAAACATGTACAAATTCCTGTCGAAATACATATTGAACAAACATGTATAGAGAGTTGAACTTGTTCATAATGGACATCTGATGTAATCTGAAGCGCGTGTTTGACTTACCGAGAAAATTTCTTGGAATGGTTTCCATCAATATTAACATAAAGTAAGGAAAAATTTGATAGAAACTTTGTAATCTCAGAAAATTTTATTAATTAATGACACAGTTCGAATATGTTGTACTTAGTTAACGACACAACACATACCTATTTATATCTAACGATATTATTTGTAACTATGGTTTTTAAACTTGAATTTTAAGTAAGATGCGCACCATTTCAAACACATTTCTTTAAACTTTATAAAAATACCTTTTAATAAATCACAAATCAACACAAAACAACGAATAAGGAAAGACTTCAGTCATATTATAAATTTCATTGATTACTTCCGCAGTTCTACATATTCTTGTTCATCGTAATTCCTATTTTCACTTTTCCTAACCATTTTTTTCGTCCTTTTTTGAACGAGAGTTAACAAAGTAAATATTATAATTTGATACCACATATCATGAGCATAACCTTTGAGCATAACTCTCGATCATGGCAACTTTTACACCTCAAGTTCAACTGCTGATATACGCAGGAAGCAGCCGTTAATTTTTGTATTAAGCAAATGAAAATAAATGTTTTTTATCGTAAATTAAATTTTGCAAGGAAAATACTAAAATCTTATTAAATTTATTAACATTTCTTATTCTTATGTAATTACAATGATAATCCATGTAAAACAAATAAAATAAATCATAATGATCAAAGAATAGTAATAACGATTCAGATCAGCAATGTGTACCTACTACCTACACTACACCGATAGTTATGAATATTCCATATCAGATTGGTAAAAACGGTTGATTCTGCAAAAATTCCCACAAATATCTATAATTCGATTTATGTGGGATCATTTTCGTTACCACATAAGATTATTACCGTTGTAAAATAAATCTATTTTTCAAATTCATCGTAGCATATTACGTATTACGACGCGAAACCTTATTCTGAATGGTAGATATTTGATGAATTCTTTCGTTATTCCACTTGCAATTTTAAAAATGACGAAAAGAAAATAATAATCAATTGTTAATCTTCTTCGTCTTCATCTTCATCTTCTTCCTCGCCATCATTTGGCGGTTCTACATTAACAAAAAATTATTTGAATAATTGATTACATTACGTATTTACCTAATGCCTAATTGCGTATTATTTGAGCGAGAAACAATTTCATTACCTGTATGAGGAATAGGTCTGATATGATGACGCAGTTTCGCATACCGATAAGCAAACAATAGGGTGACCAAAGTTAAAATTATAAGAAATAAAATGGCAAATCCCATTAAAAAATTCATGCTTTTGCGATCTCCTCCAATACATTCTCTGCGTAGTGCAAGCAAATGAGGAGAAATCGCCGGACATTGTTCATCCTCTAAAGAAACAGTTGATGTAGCGCGGAAAAACGGGATTTTTAATAACCATACACAATTACTTACTCGATTTTGATTTACAACCTAAATTATTCGATTTTATTAAAAATTCACCAATCCAACGATTAATTGACACACATTCGCAATACTTATGTGGTTCGTACAATTGGCTGTCGTGATGTATTCTTAAACCCAAAGTGGTTATATGACAATGAGGTGCAATATTTTCCACAGTTAAATGACTCATAAGGTTATTATGCAGAAGTACTACTCTCAAGGGAGCTTTTGGATTTAGCTGAGGAAATCCAAGCATTTCTTCATTATCACTAGCGTCAAGGTATTCGAGCTTGACGAGATCCGCAACATTCAAATCTTTTCTTCTTGTTGCGCGAACGTTCAAAGTTCGCAGTTTGGGAGGCCAAGTATAAGCGCCGAAGTCTGTCTGTTGCAATCCACTGATATCAAGTTCCTCTAAGTTGTCCAAAGGGGTGAACAATGCGACTTCTGGTAGCTTGGGTATCTTGCAGTCGCGCATTATTAAGCGTTTTAAATTCTTGTATCTTTTGAAAGAATTGATCGTTACATCCTTGAGATCTTTATTATTTGATATATCTAACGACTGTAATTTATTAATCAAGTTAACGACAGGTTTGAACCAAACATAGAACTACGAAATAGTTTGACAACCTACTTCAAAGAGTTTACTTTACTGTATTAAGTTGTTCATTAAAACATGTACCAATTAAATACCCAACTAAACGGTACAGTTAGGGAATGAAGAAGCCCTTCTAATTATACACACCTCTATGTTTGGATTTAAATCCTGAGGTATGTTTGTGAAATTTTTATTGCTGCAATTAGCCTTCAACGCCTCTTCAGGGCATGAACCAGCTGCAATTAACATCACATTTCTATTCAGCATCATAATAAATGTACAACCTGCTAATCAAAACAATTAGTTTAGAAAATACGAAATAATACATATTGCAAGTTTCACACGCTCACAGCACAATAATTTTTTTTTCAATTTTGAAATGAATTCGTTCATTTGCGTTATGTTTAGAAGTTTGAGATAACTTTTAACACATTCTCAACGACTTTCCATTAATTACGCGCATTTGTTTATAAATGTTGAGATTTATTATTTTTATATGGCAACATTAATCAATAAAACTCGCGCTTACCTCTGAGAAATTCAGTTATTTTAATATTCATAACTCGTGGAGTAGTTTTTCACATTTTAAATTAATTTCTCATCAATTAATGCCGGCATTTTATCAAACCATTTTCCATTTTAATGTTTCAAAACGTTATCACTATTTTTCCAAACAAAGATATTTGATAAAGAAAATCGTACCTTCTACACCTCAAACTACATTTCATGTCAGCCAATATTTTTTAAAAGCTAAAATAGGTATAATCAACATCAGTAAAATTCATGGTAAAATTATCAAAAAACGACTTCTTTTGCTTCATTGTATTGTATTAGATCGATCAGTTAAATACACGCACAAAACATATTTACAGTTTTTACCTTTTGATTTAGAAAATGAAAAGACGAAAACTTGAAGAAAGCTTTATTAAAGGTAAAAAGCGTAGGCCTAGAATTTGACATTCATGACGAATTGATGATGCAATGATAATTCTTAAAAATTAATTACAATTGAGTATGTAAAAACAAATCAAGTTTATCGTTTGTTTTTTTTTTAGAAAACGTATAATGAAAAGTATCACGTTAATTCTTAAACTTAACTCTCTCGAACCCACTTACATAGAATATCGAGATAATTAAACGTCTGTAGAGATATATTCAATGAAAGAGAAAAAAAACGAAAAAAATCATATTTAAAAACAAAATAAATTGATTGAATACACCAGAAATTCTAAAACCATTTTCCCAAAGTTATGTATAGGTAGTTCTATAGAAAAACACACTGAAAAATAATCAAGATACTTTATATTATGTATTGTGAATAGACGGTAGGCCATTCAGTAGGCTAAAAAATTAGGCATTATTACTCGTTGCATCCATACCTTTCAATTAAGAAAAATAATCTTCAAAATAGTGATATTTCTATCGAAAATAATAAATTGTTGAGTGACTATTTCATCAAACAAAGTTTAATGTCAATAATCGATGAAATTTTCAATCTATAAAATCTACTCCTCTGCTTTTTCGGTGTCATCGTGTGGTTCTTCTTCGCCTCCTTCTTCGGAGCTACTTGGAGATGTTTCCGTACTTTTGTGTGTGATTTCTAAAAAAAATTTACAATTTTATAATAATACTTGAACGTAAAATTCAAAACTACCTACTTGTAAATTTTAGAAAAAAAATATCTGCGTTACTATACAAGTGTACGTACCCTCCACTTCTCCTAATTCGGCCTTTTTTTGTAATGAACCGTATTTATAGGCAACAAAAACGAGCACAAGTAGTAGAAGTATAACTAATGAAACAATTATAATAATAATTAAAAGTAAAGAACGAGGATTTCTGTTGGATAAACATGTTTCATAAAGTTGTTGAGCTGTATTAGATATCGTTTTGTTGCAATCTGTGTCATCTGTTGAAACAATTTCAAAGCATTTTAATCTTACCGAATAATTTGTACTTACTCAAATAATAAAGTATTACTAAGTAGTATCAATTTTTACATTCAGTCAATAAAAATAAACGTATGCCAAAACTAAATAGGTATTTGAATGGCCAAGTAGGTAATTAGATATAACTCGAAAAGAGGTGATAATAAATCTTACCGAAATAAAAATTTTAAATCAAAATCACTCACTGTAATATGAATAACAAGAGAATTCGCTAACTGTTTTAATCTTATAATGCTTCATCCAATCATTCATTTGATGACATTCACAAAATTTTTTAGTTGTCTTTAAATCTGAATTTCCAGTCAACAATATATCGATATGTCCCACTTGACAACACCGCGCTAGACTAGCAACCGATGCCGAATGTAGAGGATTCGCTTTCAAATTCATGTACTCTACGGGAGCTCGATCATTTAACATAGGAATATCTTGTAAATTATTTTCTTCAGCGTACACTTTTTTCAATTTAATGGCTGAGGTTAAATGTAGAGTTTCTCTCAAACAACCTGTAACATCTAAAATTTCAAGGCTTTCCGGCCATTCAAATTGGAGTGTAGGTGGAAGTTTGCTTCGAGTGAGATTTAGTATAATTAGTTTTTTCAAAGGCTTAAATAAATTTCTATCGCTAATATCTTGTTTAATACTCGATTCGATCATTTCTAAGCTTATTACGTTTTCATAAGGTTTGAACGATTCTTCACTCAGTTTGTGAAATTTTGCTTGTTTTAAATTCAAGTGCTGAAAATTTATAAAAATTAGTAAATGACAGAATCGCTTCGTTTCCCTAAACTATTGTGAAAAAATTGACCCTCTTTGAAACAAATACCTATTTAAACAAACGTACTGTAAGTTTAGGATTTAAATTAACTGGAACATCATCTTCGGATATTTTTTCACAATCGACAATAATCTTGTCTTTTTCTGTTTTTTCATTACATGGGCATTGAACTTTATAAAGACAACACAAACTAATTATAGAACCTAAAATTGGAAAACGATAAAAAGACTATGAACAGATAATTCTTAAATTTAGATTCGCATTTCATCATTCAACTTACTCGCAGAGATTAATAATGAAAAGTGCATCATACATCATCAGTACATATTTCTTCAAAATTTAAAATGAAATAAATACAGTTGCATTCCCAAGACAAATCGTTTGTTTTCATTTCAAATATGTCAAAACATAAGTAGGTGTTGATCTCACAGTAACTATGTAAACGTCCATAATTTAAATTATAACTTTCCAGCAAAACTGCAATCCTATCTTGCATATTTTTTTCTTGTTACAATATATAAATGTAAAATTGCATTTACTTGCATTTTTTAATCAACACACCATTCATTCGCCCATTGCCATTCGCCCTTTCGTTCATTAATTCATTCATTCGTTCATAGCCAAATATATCTATGTATTATACCTACAGATAGTCCTACTCAATACATTCATAGTTTCGCACTGATAGTATGTGATCAATTTTCATTTTTCAGGTTCGTTTTGCGGACTGGTTGCAAGATGAAGTAACGCTAAATGTTTATTTCATTGTCTACTATTCATTCCGGGTGATTTTTGTTCACGTGGGGCCTTGCATATCATTGGTTATACTCAACCTGCTGCTGTTCAAAGCAATGCGAGAAGCACAGCAAAAAAGGGACAAACTTTTTAAAGAGAACAGAAAGAGCGAATGTAAAAAATTAAGGGATTCCAATTGTACAACATTGATGCTCATTGTAGTTGTAACTGTATTTCTGCTGACTGAAATCCCACTGGCAGTTGTTACAGTGAGTCATAATTTTTTCAAGATCATTGGTTTCCTATTGATCAATGTGCTCACACACGACTAACGAAGCGACTTTTTACAGGTTTTGCACATAATTTCCAGTGGTATAACGGAGATACTGGACTACAATATTGTAAATACGTTGATTCTTTTCACCAATTTTTTCATCATTGTGAGCTATCCTATCAATTTTGCCATATACTGCGGCATGTCTAGACAATTTCGTGAAACTTTCAAAGAGTTATTTATTCGAGGAACCGTTCAAGTGACTCGACGCAATGGAGGTAGTTCAAAATACTCATTGGTAAATGGCCCTCGCACTTGTACCAACGAAACTGTCCTATAATAATTGTGATTCTCACTGTGTTTTGAGTATGGTGAGTAGTTAAAAATTCATTTAATTTTCAATATTTTCATTAACGTAGTGCACTGTATGTACGTAGATATTTCTTGACAAAAATTTTCAATTCTGTCATAACAACCATCTATAGCATCTCCGTTACGAAACTTGTTTAAATTTTAAAACCAAGCGTAAAAATTAACAGTTGACTGCTCACCGTTATCAATCAGTCAACCTTGCGATTTTAATATCCTTCGGATCTCCTAAAACGAATTAAACGTAATGGAAACACATTTGGAAACATGGGTTGATACGTTGTTGGTAGATGGTGGATACGCGTAATAATAATCCGGAAGATCAGATAATATTCGTATTGTACGAAATTACGAATTATTACGCTTCCTGTAACAAAAACTTCCACCTCGTGTTACAGTAGTAGGTAAGCTAGTAAGGTTAGGTACCTCTACCTACCTGCGCCTTGCCAGAAACATTTCAAAATTGCGTAATCAAAAGGATTTAAAACTTTCATTCAGCAATGAATTTCAGACCTGCATAATTCATTGAAATTCTGAGAAAAGGTTTGATTATAAAAACATCGACGCAAAGTCCTTTTGAATTAAGCCGTTGAAAATGCTTTTATCAAATGGATATTTCACTATTATTTTTGGCAAAAGTTCTATTTTAATGGGAAATTCGCAGTTAAGCGCAAGGGTTATTTCGTGTGAGGTATTTTTATAACCATTATTTTGTTTGAACAGTTCAAACATAAATGATTTTTTTCACCCTTTCATATTTCATTTTAATCTGATGTGAAATATGTAATTCCAAATTGCGTGTACATATTAAAATTAGCAGGTAGTGAATACTTTCTTTAGCATGCAAAAAAAATAGATTCATTTTCAATTACCTTCATAAGAAAGGAAATTATCATACATTTTTTAAATTTTGCGCTAAAAAAATTGACGAATCAGATTTTTCGAATCGACGGTATTTGAAGTAAAAATGTTCATGCGAGTTACCTATTTGCTTCTTTTTCATTATTTTCATTCGTTTTTCAAACTTGAATTGAACCATGTTTGCTTCAAATGAAATCCGATTACATCTTGATATTTTTACAGAACACGGTATCGCTACTCTACCAAAAGAATTCTAAATTAAAGTCTTACCTTCACTAATCATCTTTCAAACTTACCAGAGCTCATATTTTTCATTCTGGCAGTGAAGACGGGACTACGGGTGTAGTGGGTTGCATAACCAATTTTTGTAGGAAAAAGCACTAAAATCCCTGCAATTACTCGGGAAAATTGTAATTTTAGATTATCGCTCTATTTTACCAATAAGTATACGTCTAAGAATATTATAACAAAAAATTGCTCAATTTTAAGAAAAATTGAAGTTGCAGGGCCTTATTGTGAGGTTTCCAAGATTCTACAACTTCGGTTGTTAATCAAATGGGACAATCTTTTGATAAACATAATTATACTTGCTTATTCGATAGAACGATATTTCATGATTTTAATTTTCCTGGGCAGTTAGAGAGATTTTAGTGCTTTTTCTTGCAAAACTTAGTTATGCCACCCGTTATACCTGTAGCCCTGTCTTTTTTCTGTAGTCAATATCTTCGATACTTATACGTAATTCTTCAAATACTCTGCCAACTATGTTTTCACGTGACTATGTCTATATCTAATTTTCCTATCTAGGAAACGTCTTGCTTACAGAACCAAATTTTGAATTTTTATCCGTACTCTAGAATGCACCGTTTGTGGCATTCGTAATTCAAAGGTTGATAGATAAAGTTCCAGGTATCTTCTCATTTTTTATTTTCAAAAACGATGACAAACAAAGCCGGCATCATTTTGAGGATAATATTGTATAATTTAATAATTGTAACACCTTTGAAGTGAAATAAAATTTTTTTTAATATGCGCTTAAACCGTGCAATAACAACGAACAAGCTATTAATCTAAATGCGCGAAATAAGAACGTTTTCAAGTAGTTTGTAAAACGTTATAAACGTTTTAAACGTTTATAATCTCATACATTTTTCATTTCTAAAAAAGGGGTTTAAAACGAAGTAGAGATTAAAAACGAGCAATGGTGGGATAAGATGTGGCTCATTGTTGCATTTAGTTTTGATTAATGTTGCAACGTTTTTAAAGCGTAATAGTTTAAACTCTAAATATGACGTTGAAGTAACTCGCGTAAATATAGATCATTTGTCATGTCTTATTCGTTGTTATTAAGTTGTAACTTGATATCGTTCATGCTCAAATTTTATTGCATTGAACTTATTTTTTACACTAGATATACCTATAAATTTGAAAACAATGCAAAACCATATTTCATTAAAAGCAATAAACGTGATTAGTGATTCATAGTACTTTGTACAGTCAAGTTATCGATACTTTTGGGGGTGATCATTTTCATCATCAGTATACGTAAGACTTGTTGATGCTTTCTAAAAAAAAAGAGCTATGGCGCATTACTGCCTGTACAGGGTGAAAAACACGTAATAATATTTCGCCAGTGTATAGTATTCCAGAAAATAGATAAAAAACGTTTTTTGAACGGTGGTCCAATGTGAAAATTGAAGGAGCGCCGATTTTCGTAGATCTCATTACGTACGGCAAAATCAGTTATTCGATATTTTTGCCTAATTTCTAATCCGAAGAAGTTACAAAGTGAAAAAGATTCCACGCGATGTAGCATCTTCAATACTGAATATATGCAAATTTTGTTGTCATCTTTTTTGTAGAACTGATCAAAATCAACGAAAAAAAGGTATTAACAAAATTTTGCATACCTGCAATATTGAAGGCGCCGCATCACACGGAATCTTTTTCGCATTGTAACTCCTTCAGATTAGAAAATAGGCAAAAATATCAAATAACCGATTTAGTTGTACGTATGACGTAGACAAAAATATTTCCACAAATTTTTTCTATCAACAGAATTACTCGAGTTATTGAGTGCGAAAAGTACAAGTTTGAAAATTGGGCATCCCTTTAATTTTCAATTTAGACAAACCTTCATAATAATATTTTTTATGCATTTTCTGGAGTACTGTTTACTAGTGAAATATTGTGCATTACTCGTTTTTCACCCTGCATCCCTAGATGGTATAGACTGTATGGATGGTATAGCAGTGTCCCAAGTGTTCCAGTACTAAAAAGCACAAATGCATTTAAATTACAACATTAGCAAAATATTATGAATTACTTTTCGGCAACTTGATAAATTTTTCTTCGGTTCGTATTTTAAAAAATAAATGAAAAATAAATAAATATACTTATATCAGAGTTGACTAAACTGTGAGTAAAATAGAGATTGTTTTATGGTCTTCGATGAATGCAGTGTGACGCCTTTAACTGGCGTCTACACAACACGCGTGTTATAACTTGGTGTAATACCGAACCGCTATTACGATAGAAACAGCGACGTGACATCGGTGTCGCAGAATTTTCGGGTATAGTTATTTCAATAGTTTTACGGTGTATGTACCTGAGTTTTGTTTCAAATTTCAAATTTTTCTACTTTTAAATTTACGACAAGGTGTTTTAAATCTTTTTCGTATTAAATTTTGCATGTTCATTGGTAATTTGGTACGTTACGTACTACGTACCTATATCAAAAGTTAAAAACACAATTTTGGTTTACGATTGTATTCGAGAAAAAGTTGTTAAACCCTTAGTAACGGAACTGATGGGCGTCACTTCAATGTAATTTTACATTGAGATTGTTTATTTAACACAAACAGCTTGCATCAACAGAGATCGAAATTTTAATTAAGCGACTGACTAGACATGTAGAAGGCGTCATTGGAAACCTTTAAAAAAATCTTATTTATCACTTAACCTCTTTTTTTGGACGCAGTTTCATTAGATTTATCGTTTCGTTATATTAATTAACTAATTTTTAAAATATTCAGTATTTTCGCAACTAGCAAACAATGAAAAAATGAAAATCTAGGTATCTATACCGATCCAATTATCTTGAAATTTTTTATTGGTGAAGGGTAAAGAACCATAAGGGTTTATGAATAACAATATGGGTAATTGAAATAATTCAGTTGAGTGCGTATATTTTTTCAATTTTATTCTAAAATTTTGATTCCCTTCTCTTAAAAAAAAAATAATTATAAAAAGTCATCTGCACATCAATAATGACAGCACGAGATTATAAACAAATAATTACTTTAGAAGAACGATTTTTTCATTTCAATATCACTTTTAAATGAATAATGGTCTTCTGTTTCAGAGTTTATTTGACGTCACCGCAAAACATCAAATGTCCAAATCATTGCGGTTTCTGCAAAAGTTTTCATTAAAAATGATGCCATTATTTTGCTCAATATACTACGGATTTAATATTTATTGTCATCTAAAATATTTTTATTGTAATTGTACCTACATAATTTGGACATAAAAAATACTTTTTTGTAATAGTTTCACAAAAAATTTTTCATTTATAATTAGTTTCTAATTATCGCTCTCTGCGTTCATGAAGAACTTCGAAAATTAACATCTGTGTATATTATAACACTATCCTTTAAGAAATTAATAAATGTGATATATCTTGTAATAGCTGAGCGAATGTTTTGTTTATTATTACGTTGATACGCTATGTAGTATATCTATGTACTATGTAGATGCACATCTACGTACTTGTCTATGTACCAAGCTGTGTAAAATCGCTACATTTTTATCGAAGTACATTTTAATTTTACGAATTGTACAATAATCATTTTTCTCCAATGTCATATAATAACTTGATATTTACCTATACGTGTAAGTAAATAAATTGGAATGATGAAAAAATTAACTCTTGCGAAATTACGAAAAAAAAGACAACTTTGAAATTGAAGTACGAGCCCGCTTGAAGTTTCAAATTTGTCTTTTATCAAGCATTCACGAATCCATTTTAAAAGTTGACAAAAATCCACTTTATTGTAATTTATGAAGGAGTGAAATATTTTATTCAAAAATTTATCGCGTACCTAGCTAACTACCTATTGACCTTTCTTTTGTAAAAGAAGTGGACAGTGCTCGGATTACAACTAATTGCGAATAAGTATATCTACAAATTATGTAGTAGGTATTTTTTTTATCTTTATCTATCAAAAATAATTTCACCTTAATAAAAATTGTTTAATATCTACCAAATAACACAGACAAAATTTGTTTTTAAAAAGGGAGAATGCGGCATGTATTGAAGGATGCCAGTTCATGCGAATAAGGCTGTGGTATGTTACCATAATTTATGTACGTAGTTCAATAAGCATAACTTATTGCTTTTTTCCTATAATTATGTCCATAATGTCTCTCGAAACTTACCTATATGACTATACATATACTCCTCAATTTCAGAATATTCAGCTCAGCTCATCACTAAATTTACTTAACGTTTCGAAAGATTACTTACGTACGCACGAGTTAATTTTTTTAATCAAATTGTAAATATGGCTATGCCTAATTTGATTTCTTTTTTATGTATTACTTAATTTCGAATATACATATTGTTTTCATTTGTATAGTTTTTATCAATTATTAAGGAAAATTTTGTTCTCAATGTTCTTGTTTCGATTTTCTTGAATACAATGTATTTCAAATGTTTGTTTAATTTATAAATCAGAAAATTTATCAATAATCGATGATAATTCTAGAAAACATCAGTAGCTGCAAAAAACTTATTTCTGTTCATTACTCGATTAGAGGGAAAAACTGAATTTTATTTCGGATGAAAAAAAAACAGCTACCTTTCAATTCTCAGTCAACACACCAAATCATGTCAGCATTTTAGATTATGAATGATTCTCCGAAGTTTCAAATCTAAAATTTACAAAATGCAAGCAGCATCGTCAAAGCTATTCAGTAAGTAAGTTGGTAAAAGACCGAAAAATATCGTAAATATTGAGCGGTCTAGTCCTAGATAACATTTGATCAGCTATTTTTTCAATATCAAACTAACGATAAAGCGTATATTACAAAAGTTTTGCGAACACCAACTTTCGGAAACATTAAATACACTTGCCACCGAATACCGAAAACGTTAAAATTTAAAATGTAAGTTAACACTTCGCAACCGCATGGCAGCTTGAATGTTTTAAAAGAAAACATTAATTTGAAGATTGAAGAATGTCTTTCAACCTATATTTTCGAATTAATTCCATAAATATTCATGTTTAAAAATTTTCTGTCTTATACCTAGTTATTTATTTATATATTTATTTTTTGTTTCTACGAATTCTTTAAAAATTAAAACAATTTTTCTCAATTACTGCATAATCGTAATCTTCATAATTATACTGTTCCTTAAAATAAAGGCATAAAATACCTTGTGATGTACAAAGTAAGAATGAAAAATTTGGAATGAGGTAATTATACGACTTCAACCAATTTTCTGCGAATCAAGACCAACTTCAGTTTATACCTATCATGCTGAGTAAAAATATTTATAAAGAAATTTTTAATGGCACTTCTAAAGTAATGGGATTTAATTTAAACAATGCAACCTTTCATGAAGTCAATTTATCTTTCACGAAAAAAAAAAGATAAAAAAAAGTAGAAAAATAATACATGTATAAAAGAATAAAGAAGTGGAGTTTTTTGTGGAAAGAAGTAACCTACCAACTCTTTCATTTTTGACAGTTGAGATTTATTTTTCTAAACGGTTTCCTGAATGAAAAAGAATTTCTTTCTTGATAGGTACGATTCAAAGATATAAGTAATATGAAGCGGCAATATTCATGGAATATTAAAAAACAAATGGCTTAATATATTTTACTGACATCAGTGATGCGCCATGAAGTCGATGAATGTAAACCATCAATTTACTTATTGAAAAGTTCAACTCGAATTTTTTATATAGCTTTTCCCTTTTCGTTTTAAAATTCAAAAAATCTGTATTTGGGATGGGTGGGGCCGTGAAGGGGAAAATCCGGGCCCCGAGGAAAAATTATAGAGATCTCCCTTCATTTGAAAGGGCCCGACATGTTTTCCAAGAGCCAGTCATTTTTTCCAAAAGCTTCGTTATTTTTTATAAGGTCTTTAAACGCACGAGGTCCCCTAAAAAAATCTGGGCCCAGGAAAATCTGTCCCATTTGATCAACTACTGAAGTTGTAGGATCTTAGAAACCTAAAAATAAGATCCTGTAACTCAATTTTTCATAAAGTTGAGCAATTTTTCGATATAATATTTCTAGATGTGTACTCATTTGTCTGATAGAGCAATAATCTGAAATTACAATGTTTCCGAGCAGTTACAAGAATTTTAGTAATTTTTCCTACAAAAATTGGTTATGCAACCCACTATACTCGTTGCCCCATCACAGAACCAGAATCACGAGCATTTATTATGAAAGCAGATGTCCACACGAATTTTATAAAATTTCACCGCGTATCAATTACACAGGCGTATAATGCAATAAATGTAAAATAATTCCGACAAAACAGAAAATGGTTGAGACTGAAAAACTGTGATTTGATGAACATTTATTTTTTGTAGAAAATCAGAAACCTGTTATACTGTGAAGACAATACATATTTACCCACGAATGTACCTATTTCTCGTTTTTTATTCGAGTAGGTATAATGGGTTGAAACGATTATTTCGGCTTTCACCAACCTTGTCTGCATTATTCGTATAGGAAGTACCACACAACAGGAATTCGAAATGAAACAATAAATGAATAGTGCTCACGCCTTGACGAGCGTAGCACAAAGTTTTACCGCGAGTACAAAACAAAATTCTGAAGTTGAACCATATTATAATTTCATATTTTATTACCAACCTTCAATCACAACACAACAATTTCATTAATATTACATAACATTTATATAAAATAGCAATTTGAGCATAGTTTTACAGCTTAGTAGCTTTTCACATTTTGTATAAAATTAAATTACAAAATTAATGTCTCTTCTCAAAGTTCAGGAAAAAATGATAGGTAGATATAAACTTTAAAGCGATTTCGCGGATAAAAAAATAACAAATTTATAAATTAGCATTCAAGTAGGTAGGTAAGTATCACGAATAAGATTTTTTTTTAAAAAAAAGGTGAATAAAAAAAAATTCGTAATACTTAAAAAGTATGTAGGTTAATCAATATATCAATTTTTGTACTCTCTCATTTTCAAAAAGTACTAAACTAAGTTTCTATTAACAAAAAGCACGATCATAAAATTAAATGAAACACAAAAATGACGAAAAGTATAAAATTACTTCAAAATGGCGTAACAAATGAAAAAAAAATGATAGGTAGGTAATCAATCAATCACTGGTTTTCCATACTTTTTTAACGCCATAGTTCACAAAACAAATTCATTACGTAGGTAAACGGCGTCTTAAATAATAATTCTATACACATAAATGTAACCACCGCAAATATTCGCGTATTATATAATTTTTTTGGAATGTTTGATAACTTATTGATACAGAACGTGGGTAACAAACGTATATGATTGCGAAACATTAGGCCTAATAAAATACTATAACGCATTTTCAACACATTACTAATAAATGTAAAAATACCCTATTTTAAGTTTTAACGATGCTCTTCATTTATTAGTTTATTTGAGGATCTTTTACATATTGCCCACTCAGAATAAACGGTTTGTTTCTATTTTCTTCTAATTTTGGGCTGTCTTCATTAATAGAGTTTGTAAAGGATTGATTTTGTAGGCTGTTTGAATTTTTTTGAGGGGGCGTATTAATAGTGCTTATTTTGATGCTGGGCGTATTGGTTTGATTACTTTTTGGTGTAGTCAGATTTCCCACATTTACTTTTTGCGTTGGAGTATTTGTAGCAATTTTCTGCGTCGGGGTGTTGGTTGCATTGGTATTTGGAACCGACGAATTATTCGAGTTGGATAATGGATTTTGTGTAGGAGGCAAATCTACTGAAATAGGAATCGTCGATCTGTCTTCGATGACATATCTGTTACAAATTAATGCAATAGTATGAGCATATACATATTTAGCCTGGTAAAAAATAAATAAAAAATCTTAAATCTCAATCTAACCTTCCATCTTTCCATTCTGCCGGGGTTTCTGGCATTATTGGTATCATATAATCAGTTTGTAAGTAATCATCTTCTGATTCTAATGGGCGCATGAGAGTTTTGTCTAATTCTGACGGCAAAGGTCCTTTATATACAGGTAGATGCATGTTTATTACATTTGGATCCTAATAAAGTACAAAATAAATTATAGTAATTTGAAGGAAAGTCTAAAAATTAAATAATTTTTGCCATGATTGCACGTAGCAATTGGGTAGCGAAGTAGCCTATACCAGATCTATAAATACGATATGAAAGTAAATACAAACGAAAATTCCCTAATGATTTTGATCAATTACTTGAAATTACTAAAAATATAAACACCCACCTGGACACAATATCCTAAACGCTCGACGATACTTCCAAACGTAGGCCTTTGTTCTGGATCGTGATTCCAACAACTCAGCATTAACGCATAAACAGGATCTGGACAGTTCGCTGGAGGACCAAGACGACCTCCTCGTGCAACACTCATCATTACTTCACGGTTACGAATACCAGTGTAAGGCATGTAACCCAGCGACATCACTTCCCATAATAATACACCGAATGACCTGTTAATGTAAATAATATGAAAAATGTTTGTTGTAATATTAGAAGTAATTTAATGAGTTACGCAAAGATAAATTATGGACGAACCAGACATCAGTTTTTGATGAAAAAATTCCATCTAAGAATGCTTCTGGAGGCATCCATTTGATAGGAAGCATAGCTTTTCCTCCTTTTTTATAATAATCAGATCTGTAAACATCATTTGAGGTGTCTTAGATCATGAAGACACGCGTATATACGATATTTCTATGAAAAAAATTACCGATATATATCTCTGGACATGCCAAAATCCGCTATTTTGACTACTCGTCCTGGTCCTCGAGAAGTTAAAAGGCAATTTCTTGCAGCAATATCTCGATGAATAAAACGTAATTCTTCTAAGTACTGACAACCTTTGGCAACGTCAATAGCACATTGCAGCAGGTCTTTCATGGTGAGAACCGATGGTTTGTCCTTTAAACATAAACGTAGCGCATACAAGTCAGCAATTAAATTCCTTATTTTTTCTCTCACTAAATAATACTCACAGCTTTAGGGCGATTTTCTCGAAGGAAATTTTTCAAGTCGCCTCCTGCTAATAATTCTAAAATGATATATCGCGGATGTGTATCAAAACACGCTCCTATAAAATGAACAATGTTCGGATGGTTGAATTTGCTCATTATCAAGGCTTCCATGAGGAAATCAGCTTCTGCTTGGTTGGAAGATAACGCTGGTAAAATCTACAGCCACGAATCAAATTTTCAATGAACGTCATTATGCAAATATTTTAGATATATTTGTATTCCAATATTTAATTGTCGTATCTATTTACCTTGACAGCAACTGCTAAATCTATTGAGTCGGTATCTCTGTTCCGTAAGAGTCCTTGATAAACGTCACCAAAAGCTCCACATCCCAGTGGTCTAAAAAAATATGAAAAAAATCAAATGAAGTAAGAGCTCTTTGTGCAAATGAATAAGTAGGTACGTATAAAACGAGAGGCATACTTGACTAGTTGAACTTTTTCTCTCGGAATTTCTTTTAAATCGCGTATTGTGTACGTCACGCCACCAAATTCATAATTTGGATTGAATTCCGTTAATCGTACACTTCTTGGAGGTGGATTCAAATGGTTAAGTGGTAAACCCCCTAACCCACAAACTTTTCGTTGAGTAAGTTCGCTTTGTTGTTGAAGATACCGATTATCTATAATACAAATATATATTTTCATAATTTATTTAAATTACGGATCTAATAAAGTCAATGATATCAACTTACACAACCACAACATACAGAAGAGTAATATCAAACTCGAAACGAAGAGAAATACGATTATTATCCACATATGACTAAAACCAAAGGGCGGTGGGTTCAATACTGCGAAAAAAGAAATTTTGGAAGTTACAATACAGTTCAGTAAAATTAGCTCATTATAATGTAGTTCAATTTCTTATAAGTACAAAGAGCACTAATTACATTGTTGCAAATCATGAAATACTTACGAACACAAGAATGATTGTCCGGACTTAAATGCCACCCAGGAGGACAAATACATTTTACTACGGTCATTGCTTCATCCATAGCAACACAACGATAGCTACAACCACAACCCTCAACCGCTGGAATTATAAAAACACTTCCGGTTCCATAATGGGCTCCAGGTTTTATGTCTTTATACTGAGCATTTTCTGCCACCATTGATGAGCCACCTTCTCCATTTGCAGAACTTTCGCTCCACGCTCGTCCACCTAAAACATGTGTTTCGTGAGCAAAATATTCGATGTTTGATTTCAATTGAGCCACGTACAATGGATATTAAAAAAATTTACAAATTTTTGCAACAACATAATGATATTTATATTATTTTTAATAACCTGTATATCCACCGCCACCTCCACCAGCAACGCAACCACCACCACCACCACCAAAACCACCAGCACCTTTCAAGTGATCTGATGAATAATAACAAGGCATACCACCTGAACCGCCTTCAAATAATGATTGTCCAGTTGTATTATAAACTGTAAAATTGCCTGGCTTCCATCCACCACCAGCACCTAAAAACGACGATTTGAATTAAACTAGGTACCTAAAATCTCGAAATTAAATCCTCGCAGATTTCATTGATGGTTATAATTCTTATTATGGATCAATTAAATATAAATTTGTAATTTTTTCAATTACCTGCTGGATACTGTCCAAAAGAGGGAGCTGTGGTGTTAGGTAATGTTGTATTTAGACCTTTGCCATGTTGTATACCAACATCACGAGATGGACCATGAGCCAGTCCTCCACCCCCTGCTGCTACCACTAATGGTTCTGGTTCGTGACCTTTTTCCATCTAATGGTAAAAACCATTTGAGCAATATCGCATGTAGTTTTTTTCGAAACACATTTTCACGTTTGCAATAAATTGGCGAAAGAGATTTACTTACCGTAAATAAATAAGTAGCTCCTCCACCACCACCACCGCCATCATAAATTTTCTGATCTCGTAAAAAAGACTTGAAATTTGCAGTAGTACGCAGATGTAAATCTACCAAGCACGACGGGGTATCAAATGACTGGCGGAAAAAAATGAAAATTCGATTAAAGAACTACCATGAGATATCAATTTTCAGTAGAGATTTACCAATTTTCTGCACGCGTCGTGGCCTTCTTGCCCTACCAAAACATAAATGGATTGCCCTTTATATAACTCAGTTACCATTCGAACAACCGTAGCTCTTGATTCGCCCAGCGCGTCCGCTCCTTTACCACCTCGAGCACCTTTAGCTATAATCCTGTAACAGTTTTTGACGAGCGACGAAATTTTTGAAAATTTGTTTTGGAGTTGAAAATGATTAAAACTAACTTACGTATAATAAGATACGTTAGGTACGATCCATTTTTGAAATCCTGTCATGTTTGGAGTGTCTAATACAGTTACTTTAGTTGTTGTATTATTGTATGCTTTTTCGCAAATTTCGTTCGTAGGACCATGGTAACCCGAGACACCACAACTTGAGAATGAGTAAACTGAAAACAATAATTCATTTTTTTATTCGATTTTTTTTTAATATACAGAAGATAGGACAAAAAGAAATAGGAAGATAGAACAATAAAAATGATAGTTTGCGTACCAGTTTTGTTGTAAAAGGACGGATGCATTGACTCTAAAAAATTGAAAAAATTATTTAAAAAAAAATTCGTGATGCCAATAGCTTAAAGAAACAAGTATTCGTTTACCAGAATTCTTCTTTGGATATTCCCAATAGTCATATCCGTTCAAGTCTTTTTGTGGTATACCTTCAAAAATGTAAAACACATTTCTGTTAGTTAATACTTACTAACATAAGTAAGACTCAAATTGGTTAATGACTACAATACCTATGCCAAAACACTTCGGACTAAATGAGATGTCATCTATAGCAACATCTCCTCTTGGTGACATTGCTTTTCTCGCTTCGAACTGGAGAGTGTATCTATAAATAAATCACGTAAATATGTAACACCCAAGTACGAGATAACATTGATTTTTATTGATAGGTAATGATAAAATTACCTTTCTGTTATATTAGGCAAGATAACAACCTCCCTTAACCATTTATCGCCTTTGTTACCAAAACTCCACCACAAACGATAACTGTTACGTGGACTATCGAATTTTTCTTCTCTCAGATACAAACCCAAAGAACCACTATGGGGACCAAATTTATGATAAAAGAAAGTAACCTGTTGAAAAATATGTGTTGAATAAGTATTTCATACCTTCCATAAAGATTTACTAATCCTTAAAATATTTTTCACTACTAGAGTAATTATTTTCTCAAACTCACATAACAAGAATTATAATGTGGTGAATGAGGATCACCGTGTACCGGCGGAGGAGGATTAATCGGTACACTTTCCATCAAAGCTAAGGAGCCTAATGTTCCAAATGACATGTCCACGAAAGCATATGTACCTGAGAAACAAAATCAATGTTAATTTCTAAAATTCATGAAAAATATTATCTGTTCAAAAGAAAAAGGAAAGTAACCGCAAGTTCACATTTTTGCTATTACTTCACTATTTTAAGATTTAATTACCATTTTCATTGGCCAATGTGTTATCATGCGATGGTCCAGTGTGCTTATTTTTTGTAGGGCCTCGATTTAATTTCCATTTCAACGTGTGATGTTTATCTGTGGTATTGCGCCACCCGCACCATCCGTTTTCAAAAGTACACCTCGTTCCAGCTGGCACTTTATCTATAATTTTTAATTTTCGTTATCATTATGAAAAGTTTGGTTTCAAATTAACGTTCTTCATTAATTTTTGACATAAGTAATTTAAAAGAATGAACATCACACACTTTCATCATATTTTTTTTTATGTTTCTACTCATTTTTCCAACGTTATAAAATTTTCAGTTCAAGTTTCTATGCGCATTTCTTATTATCTTAAACTTACTCAGAAACATCAATTTAAAAACTAAAATTAGTTTTCAAAATTTTCTTTGGGGCCCCCGCGTACCCCTATAAAAAACCCTGGTACCATGTAGTGCAAGTTGTGTGGTCAAACTTAATAACTTTCGTTATCAGTGTTTATCTTCGGTCTTCTTGGTCTTCTTTAATGATGAAATGTTACCTTTAAAACGACGAATGAATGATATCCAAGATGAATATGATTAGTGTTTCGTTGGATTTGGTTATGCAACTTCTCACTCTCACAGTCACAACAAGTAGACTAGTTTTATAACGGGGCTACAATTTTATTTTCCTGGCAGTTACAGGAATTTTAGTGCTTTTTCCTGTAAAAATTGGTACCCGCAGTACCGTCTTAAAATAATTTTTCCTCACCGCAATTTTGTTTTTCATCCGCGGCATCTTCGCAATCTCGATTTATATCGCAAACAAAATTCAAGGGTATGCAAACTGAGTCTTTCACGCAACGAAATTTTCTATCTGCGGGGCATTCTCCTTCCGATACATCTGTAAATAGAAATAACATAAAGTAGGAACTTTCAGTCGAAAATTTTAAACATAAACTTTATAATTAAAATTCTCGTAATCAAAAATGCCGACTATCAAATCAAAGAGAGTAAAAGTAACATCTTTGTCTAAAAACCTAAATATACCTAATAATTATTGGAAAAGAAAGAAAACAAAATTTATTGTGATAATTTA
The DNA here is from genome assembly GCA_003261595.1 of Maconellicoccus hirsutus. Classification (NCBI taxonomy): domain Eukaryota; kingdom Metazoa; phylum Arthropoda; class Insecta; order Hemiptera; family Pseudococcidae; genus Maconellicoccus; species Maconellicoccus hirsutus. The sequence goes on along the minus strand of QBDW01006342.1, from coordinate 39,672 downwards.
GCACGATGGTTCACGGAAAAAAAATACTCGTTCGAAATTTTACAGCAAGAAACATCAAATGAAATTTCAAAAATAATGTTCTCACACAGCATGTGGAAAATGAAAATAGGGTTATGTCTACCTGGAAAGCAGTACTCCAGTTGAATATTATCAATAGCGACATATGAAGGCGCTTTATGATTACTTCCTATTTCAATGATGATACGGAATATTTCTTCAGGATGTCCCAAATGGATTTTACGCACATGCCAGCTATAAGAATAGAAACATAATAAATTAATGAAATTACTTATGTAGGTACAAAAGGATCGTTGATTGAAAAAATAGAAGAAAGAATGTCGAGAGGAATAAACATTAATCTGTTAAATTTGCCAACTAATTTTTCATTTTTTTCATTTTTTCCCTCGCCCCAGTAAAATTGATTGCATGATTAGGAATACGCATTTTGGATTTATATAAAAAAGTGTAAGCTGGAAATTACAAAGCTGACTTCCTACTTACTCATCATCATCGCTATTTATATGGTTGGCTATCACTTTAGTTCTGTTGCCCTCTTGAATTAGTATGCTGATGTTTCCTGTTTGTTTAGGATGTGTGTTGAGTGCGAATGATAGAGTACAAATTTCATTGACATTTTTGTCGAAGTATGCCGGGTTGATTTCTAAGCTGGTAATGTTTAGCTCTCGTTTTCTTTGGTTTGTATCGAAAACAAATAAATAGTGACCTGTAACATACAAAATAGTTTCTTTCTCAATTTACTTCTCAAGTACGCATTTCAATACCTACTCATTTCAATACTACCTACGAGTATAATAACGTATTATGTACAAATAAAGAAGCATCGAAGATTAACTGTTTACTGAGACAATTTGTCGGGTACTTTTGACATCTAAACTGATTATCTACCACCATTCCTATTAAAACTTATTTAGGATAAAAAAGAAATGAAAAACTGACAGACAAGAATTGGCAACGTTTTTTCGAGCTCCCAATAGGATTATGTGTTCGTTCACATAAATCCGAATTTGTGTTACTTATTTCAAAGGTTCAAAAAGTATCTTTTTGAACGTCCGATTATAATCAATGACGTGGAAAATCCAATAAGACTACTATTCATTTTGTAATCTATACTGTGAATCCAAATCTGTTGTATATTTTTCAGAAATTTCTCTCGTGGCAATGCGTTTCACATTGTGGTATTACTAAATACAAAATGAAATATTAATAATAGAAAAACCTCTGATATCATGTAGGCACACAAAAAAATTGTTTAAATCACCTTAATATGTAATCGAAAAAATTCAATGAGGTGAATGTTGATAAGATATTAATATCAACATAACCATTCTGGAAGACTGTACCAACAAAAACGATTTGAATAATATATCACGTAGTATTGTATGTAAATTTTCGATATCTTACGTGAACATAACAAAATTTTTAGGCCCAACGACTTCTGTCGTGGTAAACCATTTATCATGAAGGTTTTTTGCATGAAAAGAGAAACTATGTATAAGGTTACACGAGTGCAAGCGTTTTAAATGATATTTTTCAACTCATTTTGAAAAGCGTGCTTCAATTTATATTGATGATGGCATTTATTAGGGGATTAATCGAACCACATACTGAGTAAATACCAACTCGGAAACAAATTTTAATCCTTTTACATTCGGTAAACTAAGCGTATCCAAAACATTAACACTACGTTAACACGAGGTTTAAATAAAGCAACGAATTATGAGATATTCGCATCGATCTAATCCTTTACTGCATAATTTAATCAATTACGCACCTACTTAGTTGACGAATGTTTTTAACGAAGGTAATCCTATTTCAAGCATACCATAAATTTTCTTTGCAACGAATTCAAAATGAACGATTTATAATAATTATTTAAAAATTTCTCACGTTTTGCGCGCTATTTGATGATAGTTAATGAGAAAAAATAGAACCGGAAGCGGCCAAACGAGAATGAAATTGAAAGTTAGATTGAAAAAATATCAGAACGGAATACAAGATGTGGCCATCTTTTCGTTAATTAAGACAGATTGATAATTTTTTTACAGTTTTAACATCAAAGAGTTAAAAATTCAAATGATGGGATTTAAAGAAGAAGCTTTCTCCTTCCGATTTCAAATGTTGAGGAAGTACGAAAAATGTACAGCGTAAGAAGGAACCTACTTACTTACCTTTAAGTAGGTAGTGGTACCTAACTACCTACATAGAAAGGCTTCGGCTACATACTGTATAGGTAGGCCTATAGAAATATGGCCTTTTGAAAATTAAAAACCTCCAACGGATCTTAAGTTGAATTAATGAAAAGGTATCAATAAATCTTGATAGACTAAAATGTTTTCCATGCTTTCGATTATATGCACAATTGCACATTCGCTTCGCTTGACTTTAATACACTACATATTGCGAAAAAAAATAGCGAAAAATAAACTGCAACGATTTAGTAGACCAAGGATACGTTTAAAACATGATTTAATTTGTAACTTAAATAGATTTTTCCTCGTCAGTTCAACTACTCAACTATACTTACACACAGTATTATGCGATGGAATAAAAAAAACTACTCGCATAGATATAATCCAGTTAAAAATAAAACACGGTGTTACCGTTCAAGTTGAAAAAATATTCACCGGCATCGTTAATTCCGGTTAGAAGTTATATCTCTGTCAATTTATTTTTGTAAAGCTAATTGTATTATTTGTGTTTGATACATAGGCTTATGTAGTTTAACAAATACCTAACGTCATCATTACAATTCTAAACCAATTCGAAAACGTGGCATTTTTTATTGAATTTATTTTATCCCGTGAAAAAAAGGAGTATAAAATTAGATTCAGGTAAATAAAAAAATATTAAATTGGTTGAAGAGAGTTTTCGAAAAAGATATACGTAACCCTACTTTATTCAAAAAACACTTTCCCAGACAACGGTAATTTTGAACAGCTAAAGCTTCTCATGATTTGGTCTTAGTGTAGGTGTAAAAGAGTAAACGTGATGCGGCAGCAATAGTTCGAAATTTGAAAGCTGACGCGCAGTTTGGCTACGTGGGTGTAAACCGTGAGTGGGTCAGAAATGAATCCGACAAAAAAAATCGCGATGTGAAATGGTTTGTTTTAAACTTTTGCGAAAAGGTTTCACGAATGATAAAATGAAAAGTTCCAGTATTTATTATAAAGAAATCTGCGGCCAAATAAGAGAACATAACGGTATTGGCGTTTTGAAAGCTGCGAATTAATTTCACGCCGGGGAATATAAACCAAGAGTGCTAACCCTTCATTATGCATCGTGAATTGGGATTTTGGGAGTATTTCAATTACCTTCGAGAAAATTTTGTATCATTTTCACGCATTTCCATGAAATTTAACTTCTATACCTGGTTTTTCTGGACCTACGGGCAGAGTTTAAATGAACAAAAAGAGTGTTGATCGCTATCAGAAAAGTTTTGTGTTCGTCGTTTTTTTCAAAAACCACGCTAAACAGTACAGTGTTTTTCTCTCTTTGTTTTAGCCTTAAATATCATCTTCTAAACCATGGAAACAATCGATATTATAACTACTCTGAAAGTGAGTAATGTGAGTATACGAGGAAAATCTCTCAAACTTGCAAATTGAAAATGATCTCGATGGTGTTTCAGCGTAAAATTTCAAAATTTCAACTTGAAACTTCTTTCATACATAAATGCATGAAAATTCCGAACAACATCTGTCAATAAAGTTGCAGATTCTGAACTTTAGCCCACCAAAATAGACCTAGAATAAATGACCAGCTGCAGTTATTTGTGATATTAGAAAGTGAATCCTTTTTCTACGCTGAAACCCTTAAGTTTTTAGGAGGAAAAAAAATTTTCAAAATGTTGAATTTGATTTTCACCTCTTTTCACGCGCATTTTATGTGTCCGTATCCCATGTGTTGTAAAACGAAAGAGAATAAGTGAGGAGGAAAAAAATTAAAAATGGAAATTTTGAAGAAGCTTAAATGTAAACAAAGATAAAAAAGATTTGTTGAAAAAACTTCGATTCCAACATTTGGGAAGATTATTTATTTACACACAGCTTCCCAAGTAGCACATACTATGTACCTACATCGTCAAGAATTCACCCATGTGCTTTCTTAGCTCCTGCATTAAGCCAGAATTGTTAATGTTGTTTAAACGAAGAGCAAAGACGAAAGAAACAAACATGAATTTAATTTACAATTCGCGAATTTTCTGAACCTCTTACTTATGACGAAACTGAATTTTAATCATATTGAAGGTAGGTAATTCGACAAAAAAAAATCTTTTCGAAACTTGAGAAATATGAGAGTACAGTAGCGTTTACAAAAGCGATGAACTAAAAAATTAAAAAGAATCTGTCGGCATTGTTGACATTTAATAATAGATAAATAGGATTTTAAGCCTAATTCAAAAATTGAAGGCAGTGTACTGTTTTTTTTTGTTTTGTGAGTAACTCACTCGATGTTTATTTGTGCCAACCGTGATAACAATTACGAGTACATACAATATCAAAAAAAGGTTCAATTATTTAATTTTTTTATTTACTCATTTACCGTATGTTGACCACTAAAAAAACGTTATTTTGAAGACGTCGTTAATGTGTTGGCATTTTGACAAAATTTCACTAAGGATATTACATTTGAGATATTTATTTTTTGTTCAAAAATTTCAACAAAGAAACAATTTTTCACTATTATTTGGAAAATTTGAACTTTTCGCATTTTCGTGTTTACTTCATTTGTCATATTTTATATGTTCACCTGAGATGCCACGCGATTGTATAGGCGACTAGTGGACAATACAGTCACGTGACACCTCGTTGCACAGGCTACTTTTGTGCATGAAATATTTGAAATTTTCGGCGCTATAGTCGCCAACCACTGATAACTTTTATGTCAATGGCCAATTGCTGCATGCATCAAACTTTTACATCTCCGATGAGTAGTATAAACTTTAAGAATCACAGAGCTTGAATTAAGAACGGATTTTCCAATTTCTTTTTTAAAATATTTAGAATAATACGTTCCCAGAAGTTTGAAAATTTGATATGAATATTTTGTTCGAGGACTCCCTCGCATGTCACCCACCTTTCTTAGGTTAAACAAATTTCTTAACCAACAAATACGAGTATAGTGACGTGTTAAGAAATTCGAGATTTAAAAAAAAAATTGCTTTTTTAAAGCAATTATTTGTGAACTGGAAACGTGATATTTTTTGATACCTACTTATACATACAATACGTTAACGTAGAATTTATTATGTCGATTCAAGCTCACGTAAAAGAAACTAGCTTGTTGAAAAAAAACTGTCTCCAAAGCTCACGGTTTAGGAAAAAATCGTAGGTTGGCAAGTGAAGCCAACGCCACGAGTCGAACGAATGAATTTGGCAACGAAATATTATGTTTATTTCATCTCGTTTATTTTTAATTAACTGTGCACTTATTTATACAGGTGATATAATATGATCGGAATAACATAAATCGATGAATCAAAGGTTAACGATAATGCATAAGTTATTGCGTTATTTTTTAGACAATTTAAAAATATTTCTCGATGAGTGTTTGGAAAAATGTTTGAAAATAGGTATTAGTCAATTGAGAAACTGCATTTGTAAGTTTTCAAGCAATTTTATCCATTGGAAAAAATAACACATTTCCTTCTAAACCATTTTAAGATGAAGTAATGCCAAAAAATAGATAGAAATAATGAACCGTTCCTAAAACTAAAATGCATTTCATTCTCACATGAAAATCATAATAAGTTATAATAAAAATTAAAAAAAAAAAACTGATAATTTTGATCATTACCGAGCTTTCGTTTCTTGTAAAAATTTTGCTAATTAGTGTAATTAAACATCAGTGACATCCATCCATGGTTCATAAGTACGTAGACCTACCTATGCAAAAGAGCTACCCACTTTTCTATTTTCTTCATTCGAGTATTTTATTCGTGATGACAGATAAATTTATTTTATAGGTATTTACATAAACGTTATTTCTCATCTAAAAACTTTAAGAATGATATCAACTTACAAATGGAATTCGTGATGGATCAGCTCGAGGAAAATTTTCTCGCAAAAATACAACAAAGGAAAAGTGAACATTTGAGGCAAACGTATCCAAGATCGATATCAACGGTATAACAATTTTAATGACAAGGTTAAAATTTATAAAAATTCACAAGATATCTATTTTCACGAACCTATTCCCTATAGTTAAATATTTTCTTTAATTGAAAAATATTGGTCTTTGATTTCTGAAAAAAGATAAGCAAGTAGGTATTTGTTGTCGAAATAGTGAAGAAGGTGACCATGTCATTATTTAGTTGAAAGTTTTCGTCGATGAAAGTAATGCATTTCGACGGTATAAATTTAAAAACGATTCTCAATCTCGAAGTTTCGTCGATTTACGGCCGTTGAATAAGGGAAATCCAATTATCCAAATGGCATTATGCTACCCATTTAGTGGCGAAACAAATCAAAGGTTTAAGGAAGTTTATAATTCAATAGTAGAAATTCTTGTATGTTGATAAAGGATTTTTCTGAGAAGAGAATGTCACGGCTCCACAATTTGATTTAACTTCATTATTATGACCTTTCATTTCGAAAAACAGGATCGAAACAAAGTTCAGTGATGAAATGTTGACATCAAAGACAGCAGCTATCAATTTTATATTGAATTCATGAATTGTGATAGTTCCCAGTAACTTTATTTCTACCTATAAGCTACCATTTCATAGTTACTGCAGATACCTAACTAGTAGTACTTATTTCTACAGCACCAACGTTTAATGTCAGATACTCGTATGATTTATTTGATCAGAACTTGCAAAGGATTTACTAAAAATGAAAATATACAAAATCATAATTAAATATATGGCGAGGTGTAACAATATCGAAGTAAATAGGTAGTAGGTACCCATAATGATCACATCACGTAGGTATATCCAACAAAAGAAAAAAACAAATGGATCAATACACGGTTTCTGCAATAAGATTCCCATCAAGTCTAAAAGCGCAAAATGTATTGCTAAGAGCAATAAAAAATTTTCTAACCGTTTGTATTTTTATCTGCATCTGTACTCGGAGCATGGTACATTTTACTGGCAAGCTTTTCTTTCGTATCGGCAGCGCTGTCGTTGGAAAATGTATCCGCTGACCATTTCCATGTGCAATCATTTTCAAAAGTACACGTCACATTGGGAAATCCGTTTAAAAAACGAACGTACGAATGATTTTGGGTTCGGGCGGATGGCAAACAAGAGGCAATCAACAACACTAAATAACTATATACTTTGAAATCGGATTTACGCATTATAAAAAATTCGCGATTGATTTAGACAGATTATAAAAATCGTGAAAGAGGCATGAAATTTTCAGAACTCAGGTGATGGGACGCATTTTAAAAATTGACCCGTTTAGGGTTTTTTGCGTCACAAAAATTCTGAGATGAAGCCGATATTGATCGAACTCCGAGAGCATACTTAAGCGATACAAATTCTGCGACTGAAATGAACCCCGGACGGAGCCTTGATAAAATAACACCCGGATCAGTGTAGTCGTAATCGTGAAGATGAAAATTATTCATCTCGAAGTAGCTGCGTATCGAAATGTACAAGTGTTACCGGAAATAATTTCACAAATTTCTCGTACTTTCTCCCTTCGAATTTTTTTTTTATCAAAGGAATCGTAGAATTTTATACTACTGAGATTTTCGTTGGTTTGAACGCAATTTTGTACAATTATACTTGAATGATGTGAGCGAAATAGAGCGTAGACTAGCTGAAGCTCAAAAAGAGATAAGCAAATGTGATAAGTATGATTATGTAACAGTCAATGATGATAACTTATTATATCATTATAATTAAAAGTACAAATTATAAAGAAATTATTTATTATTCATCTTATTCAAAATATTTCTGTGATTGTCATAAGGTACGTACAGCTTTCTTGATATTGTTTTATAACGATTTCTTTCGCTAAAAGAAATCACAAAAATGTTTTCTAGTTTGCATTAGCGTGAACTTCATGTCATGTAAATAATATTTAGGAAGCGACAATACGCAAGGGTAGTTCAATATATTTCACTGATTCAATTGGTTTTTCATTTTAACAAAAAAAAACGTAGGTCGAGTTTTTATTCAATATTATTTTAAATCGGATATGTTAACTTCCAAGCAAAAAAGCAAAGATATGTGCGTAGGCTTCCTATTATAAATAATTTTAAAAAGTGCTGTTCTATGTCAGTAAGAAAGTAGACTTAAGTATATCTGAAGATTGTAAAAACAGATTTTTTGAGAATAAATCACGAAATTTTCAGCGCAAATTACCATTTATATATTTATATGAGATTTTTTAATGTTTCATAAAAATGTGGATACTCAGCTGAAACAAAAAAATTATGTCATCATTGATGTTTTAAAATTAAAATTCAAAGAATGATTATTGTCAAAAACAAATATCGGAAAATTAATTGTCTTGTAAATTAAAAACTCATCCTCATTGTGTAAAGTTTTTCGCAAATGAGTACTCAAGTTGTCAATGAAGTTATTACTTTTCACTTTTTAAGACAACTATTGTTTTTAAACTCTGAAAACATAAGAACGAATAAATACATAAGATGATACCTAGATAAGGTGCACGACATGCATTACAGTTTCTCCGCTCTCATTATAGATTTCAGACATTTCAAAGTACAAAAAAAATTATTAATAACATTCATTTTTGCTATTGAACACCTTGCAAATTCTTTCTGAACAAAAAAAGAAGCATAGCGTTGGCTTAAATCATTAATTTATTCGAACTGTTGCTGATATTTAAAAAAACTTGTAAGTGGTTACACTGCGTGGAAAACTTTTTTCAACCATGTTTCAATAGAAGGGATGTTGAATGAACTTGTTGCTAGGTAACCATATTGAAGAAAACTTTACGTGATACGATGCATAGAAATACAAGTATTCGTTCATAATAATTTTTTTAATTGGGAAATTTTCGATAACTCATTCAAATAATAAGTGGAATTAACAACGTAAATCGATATTATTTACTATAACTTGTTTTTTATTTTCTCGGAGAAATAATTCAACGATAAAATACGTACAATTTCGTTTAAATGTAAACGGTTGAATAGAAGGAGAAAGTTATCTTTACTTTAACCTACGAAATCGAATTTTTTTTAAATCAAGGAGAATCGCGCTGGTAACAATGTTGAATGATTTCAATTCCTTCTTGAAATTTATTTGGGTAAAGAAAAACTCCTGTTTAAAAAGAATCTAGAATTTGCATGTTCTCGTATCTTTTCAAAAGTTTGTTTCGATTGACTGACAAATATTTATCAAATTATATAAAATGTTCCTTATCGATTTGCATTGCTAATAATAAAATGAAACCTCGCCAATGAAATCACCAAAATACGAGAAGAAAAGCGACATTTTTAGGAGGGAGCGTAATCCTTATTTGCTACAATTTTACGGTAGGTGTGAAATTGTAGGTTGTACAAATCCAATAAGCAGCAGGACTATACATAGGACTCCTATAGGCATGCTACACAGAAAATATTCGAAGCAAAATCTGCGCGTTTAATAAACTAAATTTAATACTGATATTTTTTTCATTTTTATTTCAGTTTTATGGGCTTTTTGATTTTATCAGAGAAGTGTTATTCCGGATAAAATCTAAATTATTTACTGATTTACAGCGACAAAAATATCACGTTCAAAAACAGACTACCATCACCTGTACATGGAGACGTACTACGTAAATTTGTTTATTAGAGATTTTTCTCCTGATGCAAAACATGAATCCTTTTCAAAGAAATTCTACTCAAATAATTTTTATTTCAATGGCCTTCGACCTTTGGGCCTTTACGGCTACCTAACATACGTTTACAACAAGGGTTCGATTGTTTCAAATTTTGGTCTTTGAATCCACTAATTTTCACCAAAGCATTTCTAATTTCTTTTTCTTACTTTCGCGTTAATATATTCATTGATTCAAAACACGTACGTTCACAATTCACTTTAAAATCAATTGAATTCAAAAAAGAATTAAAAAAACAGCTGGAAATGAATTTTCTACTAGAATTTCTATAATATTCATTATTTTATACGGCTTTAAAATCTATTAGGCAAAAGTTGCGCAGAATAATAATTTTTGTTTTCGTCTAATACGAATATTATTCGTACGAAATAATAAAATAATGGGAGGAATTAATTTTTCGTCATAAATCACGGTTAGAGTAATATGAAAAATAGTGAGTTCATGTTCCTTGTATTTTTAAAATATTGCATTTCAATGAGATATTTGTTTAACTTCTTAAAAACCGCAGATTTTAATTTAAAGTAGAAATAGTGCAACATAAATGAGTAATAAAGATTTATTTAACAATAGAAAAAAAAAGAGATTCAAAATACAAATAAACTTTTGCAGGAAAAAAAATAAAGATAAAAATGTAATAAAAATATAAATAAAAAACATGGTCGCAAGCAGTTATAAAACACACTTAGTTATACAAGCTCGGAGTCGAATTAAAAAAAATTATGAATATAAGGTAGTTTCAATCCATTCTTCAAGCTTGAACGAAGCCAAATCTTTTCCTGCAGAACGTTCTTGGAAGATTTCTATTAAATAATAACAAATTTATATAACACAAAATAGATAATCTTTGAAGTTGAAATATACGGAGCAATGAACTTACCCATCATAGATCTCAAACGCACCGCGCACATCATGAAATCATCAAATGCAATTCTACCATCTTTACTAGCGTACCTGTGGCCCAGCACATTAAGAATATGCGTATTTAAATGATATCCCGCTGATCCGAGCGCTTCTCTGAGCTCAAACGCACTCAAAAATCCCGTACCTTCTTTGTCGTATAATTTGAATACACGCTAGAGAAACATAAATTTATGCACACAGTTAACGGAGTTTTCTTTTCTCATTAGCATCTCATATTATTTATACGATCCAATATCTCACCTGCCACGATCTAATATCTCTCCATAACTTTTTAAATTCTTCGAATCCCAATTTTCCAGAGCGATCATAATCCGACATGGCGATCATACTACGACAAACATCCTTGGAAAATCCGCCTTGTAGTTGAGTGTCTGTTACGCATACATTTTATGTAAGTTTAAAAAATCAGATGAAACGAATGATTTTGAAATTACCAGTTTTATTTTAATAGTGGTAATGAATGGTTTACTTGATATGATCTGTTCGATCTCTTACTTTGATTTTAAATTACATAATTTATAAAAATTCGAGGGAATATGTTAAACAAAAAGAATGATGTCCATAAGTAGATGTCCCATTCAAAAATAGGTGATTTTAATATTTTATTTTAATAAAAAATTGATAAGTAATGATGAGTTAGACATCATACATGAATGAATTAGCAAAAGGAAGAACAGAGAGGGAGAAAAAGATAGTACATAAGATAAATAATGAAGAATTAAAATCCAAACCTCTGAAAAATTAACGGGCAATAGATATTTTATGTTTTTGAATAATAAGTTACCAGCTGTTCGACCGATTGTGGTAACCTAACACCTTTTATTTGTTATTTTGCGTTTTAATACAGTAAAATCCGATTGAAACAGAGAGTAATGCAACAAACTGATCAAACTAAATGCTGTTTTAGTTCGATTTTTACGGATGAAAAATTAAAAATAAAATACCACTGTCCAAGTATCAACTCAAATCAGTCGAGCATCCAGTATAAGATTAACCTTAGGTAAATTATGAACCGAATAATGATGAATTTACGTAATTTTTAGTGTTATTCCTATAAACAATACAAAATGGGTTTCATTCACGACAAGAACCAAACACAACATCATAACACTGAGACTCAGTACTTGACAATTTATACGAATATTCAGGTAATGATGGTTTTCAACTCGTAGCATATAACATACACAAGCAAACAAGTAAACAAACCCACTAATCTGAAATCATCGCATAAGGTATACGAATATCTGCGAATTAAAACATTTAAAAATTCAACATAAATTCATAATCGAGGAAACAAAAAGCACACTAATGAATTGCATTTGATAATGATTAGTCAAATAGGCCTACTACATGAGCTTTCATGTAACTGAACAATCAAAGCAATAAATTCGTAAGTCGCGGTAAAATAGGTATTCTATGGTGGGTGTAGGTAACTAGATACTAGTAGGTCTAGGTACTAGGTATACTACGAATAAAATGAGTACGGTCATACTATATCTTACCAAAAGCAGAAGCTAACTGCGTATCACGGCAAAATGTACCACAGACGTAAGATAGTAACGTTGAAATCAGGTTATCGTTGTTACGAGGTATATCTACAAATATGGCCATAATTCTATTTCAGTGACGATGATTAAAAAAATACTCAGGTATATAAATGAATTAAACTCTAAAATGGCAAATCAAATGAAAAATAAACGCCATGCGTTTGCATGTATGTTAAACGCACAGCGTAGCGAAACGTTTAGTAGCAGGGTTGACATCGATTAAATTTATCTAATGCAAGCGAATTTACATAGGTTTTGTTATACACAGGTTACATTATTAATCAGTACCTGAAACTGTGGTTCAATTTTTCACCAAGTAGAATATAGCTTCCACTCTTCCGAGGTGAGCAAGAATCAATCAAAATCACCCATTTGAAAACATGTTTTAAAAATGAGGGAAATAATTTTCAATCGTATTCGAAGTTATTCACTAAACTTTTCTTTATCACTAGTCAATTTTCGTGAACTTGAGCCATAAATTTTTCAAATTCAGAAATAACAGCAGCATTCATTAAATTAATTTTAAAACATTAAAGGTCTGCCTAACTAATTACTCACTCCTAAGTAGCGTACCTATACCTCAATATTCATTAGTAAAACCTGCTACGTTGTAACTACTCATATCAAAAAAGTTTTCCCATCACCAATTCAATTTTTTTTGTATGAATAATTAGATAATCAAAGTTCGGATTCAACGTGTTGAGGGTTGTTAATAAACGTACCTTATTTACATTGAATAAATTCATCCAAAAAAACTTGTAAAGACGATTGTTTCGCGAAGATATATTATTTTAAAAATAGCCGTCTTTCATTACGTGAATATAATTAGTGAGCGTAATTTTGAGTGATATTGTTTTTTGTGCAAAACAATTAGATATGTTAGAAAATCGGAAAGCTCATTTCAAACGATGCGTTAAATATGTTACAATAAATTCACTCTATGCGTTTTTGTTTTTCAAAATCTTAAAGATCACAATTTGAAGAAACAAAATTAATTTTTTTAAATAAGTACTCATTTGCAAAGGGAAAAACTGAAAATCAAAAAAGTAGAAAGAAAAAGGATCATCAACAAATCCACCATGTTAATGAATAGGTAAATATGAAAAAAAAGAAACCAATTGAAAATAAATTTGCTTAATTAAAAAAAAAAAATTGTTATCGCTTCCTTCACGAATAGAAAAACATTTCAAGTGATGTTAATTGTGAAACATCAACAAAGAAAATTCTTATCAGATAATAAGAAAGAAGGCAATGAACGACGGGGGAGAAACCCGAAAAACCACAGAATCCCAACATATTAACACCTCCACATACACAAATATAACACCTAAACCCTGCGTAATTAATTGATTCGCCGTAAACCCATTAAATAAATTATCAATTGTTTGAAAAGAACGCAAAAAACTACCGTTTTTCATCGCATAATCTAAAATTTGCTTAAGTTCGACCCAATCAACTTCCAAATCTTCTCCAGCAATTTTGCGGAAAAATTCTTTTATTCTTTCGTTACGCTTTTCTTCTTCAGGATCTGGTTGTTGTTCTTTCACTCTGTCATCTATTTCGCCGATTTCAACTTGTTGATCATTTTCCCTGAAAAATAAAATTAATTTTTAATGGGGAAAAAACTCAAACCTAGAACCTGAAAATTTCTCATTTATGTAAGAATAAGAAATAAATGCGTTAAATACATACTCCATATGATTTTTCTTTTCAGAGAAAACTCTCAAAAGAAATTCTCCCTCTTGATTTGGTTCAAAAGTAGATGGCACGACACAGTAAACTCCGGGGGGTAGTTTAAATCTGCAAGTGACTTCTCTTAAATTAACAAATGATGGGCATCTGGCTGCTGAGGTATGAGTACGGAAAAATTCCATATTCAATGGTTTCGGTAGAACGTCGGGATTTTCTAACTGTAGTACCAAAATAATAGACGTTATTTAATTTACGAAAATACAGAATTTAAAAAATTATAAAAATAAAATAAGTTTATGCAAATGAACTCACGTGGTATACGGCAAATCCAATTGTTAAGCATTCTGCACCAATTTTACGTAAAGCTCTTCTATTTTTTTGCATTAAAGCTATAATGACCGTACATTTATTATCATCGTCTTCATCATCAATATCATCCAATGTAATTCGATATTGCGGATTATAATGAAAAGTCTCTGAAATTAAAATATTAATCGTAATATCAACTCCTTACTAACTTCCTTAAAAATAAATACAAATATTTCTTGATTTACCTAAATAATTCCTGCATCCTCCAGCTGACACACCACGTGCCCATTCACCTTCAAAAACGCTCATCTCCCAACGCTTGTTACAGTCTCCTTGTAATTCTTCAGGTAACGTATCTGGATTAATTAGGCAAACTTCCAATCTATCGAACCTTTTGACGAAATCTTGAAAAGCCATCCAAAATTCTCCATCTTGATCAAAAGTCAAACCTAACTTTTGTTTTTCTTCATTCGGAATGAAGTTCCATTCGGCGGACCTGAGAAACAAATTTATGTAATTAGAGCATTTTTTTCATTTATTTAAAAATTATTTTAGGTTCTGTACTTGTCACTCCATGCTCCTCGCCATTCGGTCTCGTTTCCCCATGGATTTCGCAATCGAATTAAAGGTATTTTTCCCTTTTTACTTGGTGTAGCAATCTCAACATATCTAATTTTTGTAATACTGTAAGCATGACCTTTCACCAAACCTTCAGCGGTTTGAGCTTCGAGAGTATTAGCATCCGCCTATTTACAATTATACGGTGTATTCACAATAGTGTCTCTTCGGAGAATTACAATGCATACCAACAGTCTTTATACTTACTTCGATCGCACAAGCCATCAAAGACATTCTTTCATAAGCTTTCAACATGATTTGGAAGAGATTTTGAGGAGCCTCTTTGAGCTCGAACATTTCAGCCACTCCGCCGGTAAAATCCTCCATAGCTTCTGATGTTCCACCGCCTTTTAAGGCTTCGTATGAACCATGTAATCTGTAAAGAAAAACAACGCGCAAAAACTATACCATTGTTTGACATGTTGATTTAAGAGGCAGATTTTATTTTAATTCAATTTTTTGATGAAACGTAAACAAATGAAACTTACTTGGCGAATGCTTTTTCGAGCAGTGCGCTCCAAAATTCATTAGGCTGGGAGGAGTGCATGAAAACAAGTTTTCCTCCCACTGTTGGTAACCTGTCATCGATTACAACGTCTACCCATCGACCATACTGCCAAAATCTAAAAAACGTGTGAATCAATTGCAAGTACTAATGTTCATTACAGTTGAATAAAAATGCGATGGCCCGATCATACATATTTTTAAAATGATTGTCATTTCGAAAGTTCAAAATGTAAACTGCCCAAAGCAGTCAAGAGAAAATCTGCTCATTCCATAACATGTTCGTTTTTTAAATACAAATAGGTAGGTACCTACCTAAAATGAAAAATTCCAGCATATTTGTCTTTAAAACCTTGATCATAAGGAACTACTTGACTAAATAATTGTTCATTTAGCGTTAAATTCGCAACCGCAGCCAAAAGCCAACAATCACCTAAAATAAAAAAATCAATCATTCGTTTTTCTCAATATTTTACAACTTTTTTTCAATTCAGTTATGCAACGAAATCCAGCTAAATTCTCACCAAGTTCGCCTTGCATTATGTCAAATCTGGAAGCTCCTTCAACAATGAAATCCGGATCATCCACAATTTCCTGTAAACAATAGTAAAGGTAATAATGATTTTCAATTTGTTTGAATCTACCTATCCAAAAAAAGCTTTGTTAGAAGCCTCTCACAAGTTTGTGATCGCTTATTGGTCATGTTGGCTTAAAAACTTACCATTGGTCGCAACCATTCAAAAGATCGCGGAGATTCTTGAGTGAAGTAAAGAGATGAGCTGGCTGCTCTAAAATCTGGATCTTCAAATAATTCTTGCCGTTCGACCAGTTCATCTCTTAATTTATAAAAATCTTGGGCCTCTCCTGCTCTTTGTCTAAATCCCGATCCTTTTTCTCCAAGCTATAATAAATACAAATAGTACATTATTATTGAAATAATAACACGTACCTAATGATCAATTATTTTCAATAATTGTTGGTTATAGGTATTTTATTATTCAAACAGATGTGTAACATTTGAATTAAGTTTAGTTTTTCTAGTACTTCTCACGTGTAAAACTTACGAAATGATTTTTTGAATTTATTGAAGTATTTAATTAGGTAATCATTTTTTAATCCCATTTAACTGAACGATAATCTATTGTGAATTTTAGACACAACCCAGATATAAAGTAACATAAAATAAACATTTCGATCTATATGAAACGTTTCGAAATTTTCATTTTTACCTACATGGAAGGTACCTATTTCACTTAACTAACGGTTTGTTTATAATATGTATTACCAAAGTCTAAAGATGACATATCTCTTGTAAAATAAAGCAATTCTTTTTGTCGTTAATTTTATTAAATTACAGCTTTTCAAACGTAGTAAACGTCAAGCGTATTATTAAAAAGCTGGCACAATGCCTTTTCACCCTAGACAGATCTACATTCTTCAAAGCGTGCATTTGTATTCCATGCGTAACGCAAGCTGCATACTATGCTCGGTACTCCATAAACGTACTATGTAGTTAGTACGTAAGGTACGTGTATGTATGCGTAAACTCACAAAAATCGTAGTCATCAACGTGGGTGAGAGTGAATTTAAAAGCAGCGACACAAATCTAATATAATACGACCTATTTTTCGGAAATAAAAATGAAAGTGTTGAATTTCGTTCCGTAGGTAAATAAAATTTATTTAAATTCATCTTGAAAGCATGAAACAATTTTAAAAAATTGCTCAAAAGAATTCAATCGGGGAAATTTATAAAACATCTGATGAATTATATTGAAAATTTATCCTTTGTATCATATAAGTAGGTACCTACTTATGTAATTATATCTGTACACGTAAGTACACAAATCTTTACAAAATTATTCTGTGATGGAATCTATCAAGTTAAATGTTAAAACAAACAATCAGAGATGTCCAACATGATATATCAACATGTAATAATTATTCAACGTAAATTTACGTCTAATGAACTGTAAAACTATATGTTAACTCGTAATAACTACATGGACTTCGTCCAAAAGTCCTCGCGACGTTTCATTTCCTCCAGATTTCATACACTTACATATGCCTCTTATGCCGGTATCATTTCAACTTTTAAACTGATAAAAAGCATATTTAGGTAAATTCTCATACTTACCGCATGTGATAAATTAAATCGCAAGTATATATTTTTTTGCAGACGTGGGAATTATAGCTCAGTATGGTAACGGAGGATCGCAGGTGTAAAAAAAACGGAAGTCAAGCGTTCCATCGTTGATAACATAAAAGCAATTCTCAGAAAAACCGCACATTTTGCATAACATGCTAAAATATGTAATTCCTTTTATTTTTATACATTTTTCGTTTTAATTTTCATTGAAGACAACATTGAAACTCTACAGAGGTAGATAACAAAACGTTCAAAATGCAAGTGCTTTCTTTCTTCCGAAATTGAGGTAGGAATTAAAATATTCGGTAGAGGATAAACAAACGAAAAAATTGATATCTTACGCATGAATAAATAGACTTTTAGGTAATTTTTCTTCGTAACTCCAAGAGACGTTTAAAGATGGATTGATCAAAATAGTAAGTGAACATTGGGTTTCACTCGAAAAGCAAAATGTTCGTAATAATGCCAAAACTATTAAAACGTTTATAATTCGTTTTCATTTACTAGAATGATGAAAGAGAAAAAACAGTAACAAGTATCTTTCAGACGAACACGAGCTGGCTTGTAGTCAAAGTAGTAAAGACTACTGGGTTAAAAACACAGAAAATGAAATTTCCCTTCTTTCAAGTTAATTATTCCTTCAATAAATAAATCCATTATGGTTTTCAAATGAAATTTTTTCGATTTTACAATACCTACCTAAGTTATACCTACATTTTTCTTTATCGATTAAGGAAATAAATTTAGTTAAATCAACAAGAAAAAGAATTTATCAAAATGTTCGAAACTTGCAAGTTTCAACATTTGAATTTTGAACTTCTCCCTTCATTTTCTTACTGTGGCTCGAATCATTATTCATTTCCCAGTTTACTCGTATATACATGGATGATGTTATTTATGTGCCGCCTTAATTTATTGTAAAAAATATAAACGAGGTAGCACTGATCTCCGAACATTGTGAACAAAACGTCGGCGTGAAAATTTCATCGAACCATGGACAGAAAAATGAATCTGAAGTGGTGAAAAAATAATGAACCCTGCCTACTCCGACCTATTACATGAGTTATGTGAGAAACCGGCATACCGCAATCATTAGTATTATACTTTTCTACGAAGCAATTTATTTTAAATTATATTTTTAAAAATAAATTTTGAACTGCGTGAAATTTATATATAGATGTGATCGAATTTTAGGGATAGTGTAAAAGAGAAACTACGCAAAATCTCGAACGCAACGCAATACAAACCTATCAAAGGTAGAGGTACGTTATGGGTCTAAAAGATTAAGCAATTGAAGATTTCGTTATGTGTATCAAAAGCATCGACGAAGTACGAAACATCCTTCAGAAGTGACTCACCTTGTACCAATCTAAGTTCCGAAAACGATATGGCATTTTTACGAACGTATAAATGTGAATACGAATTCTCTTTTATTTTAAGAATACTATTTGTGCTGAGTGAAATTATGCCGACTTTTGGGCGCCATATCTCGGTAGATGGTTTTTATCGATCGGCTCTACGATACTACATAACCCAATTTTCAACGAAATCTACCAACTGACGTTTTACCTAAAAACCCATATAACTCACGAGATTGTAAAGTAACAGTGACCCTCACATAGAGAAATATCCACAAGTGGTTTAGCAGAAAAAAAATCTGGGTATTTAAAAAGTTCATTTAAGTTACAAAATTAACTTATTGTGGTTTTATACCATTGTACTTCTTATTTGAAATTTTCTGTTAGTATACTCAGTACCTATCTCCAGTACCTCTACCTACTTTGCCTTTGCCTGCAATGTAATTTTCAGAATTTAACAAGGCAAATATTCTTCTTACGTCTATATTATGCATAAAATTTCTTTTATACATACATAATTTTTCTTTGAATTTACATATTTCATGAAATATTTTCATGGGTTTTTTTCATCGTTTAAATAATTTTGGAAGTAACACTGCCAAGTTGAAATTTACAAGTAGGTAGTACGGTGAACATTTATAATAATGCGGAAAAACTTGAAATATCTAGCTATTTAACATCTTTTCATATAATTGATGGCGTGAAGAATATGTAACAATTTATATCAGCTTACTTACGCATACGCGCGTTCATTTTAATAGATCTAAATGCATTCAAATTCATTTCATCATCCGTTAAATTTACGAATTAACTGAATAATGCAACAGCGCACGCATTTACACTTTGCAACGAAGGTACATGCGTCTTTTGAAATTTTATTCATTTAATTACCGAAAGGGTTATTAAACAATCCACTCCCTCGAGAGTCGTTTCAATCATGCATGTTACACATTACATCGCAAGTTCACAGTTATATTATTACCAAGTATTATAGACGACCGTTAATTAACTACAATGTACTCGTACTTAGTTAATTAGAGCGATAATTGACAATAAACGCGAATCGCAATTTATCACTTTTGGTGAGAATTATTTCAAAGATATATGCATATCTTTGCCGGGGATGATGAAAGAGATATCGGTCCCCGGTGACAAAAATTTTAGGGTCACTTTTTTTTATCGTTATGAACTCTCAGTGCATTTGTAACACATCCCTTCGTCTCTTCTGGTCACCTAGGAACATATCATAGAACGTTACTTACACTTTAATCAATGCTCAAGTTATGCTTAAGCAAAAGTGATACTAAAACGTTTTATATGTAGTAACGCTACCTAAAGCTAAAAAATGTTGCTCAGATTGTATGTCTGGTCAGGAGCAGACTTGAGCATAGATTAAGTATAATTAACGGTCTATGGTATGGCCCCTAGTCTTTGTTGTATAAAGTACCGTAGACCTCTTCGTTGCAATACTCGTCGTTTCAGATAGAAATGAAGCAAACGCACATCAGTAATCAAATTTCAAGAAACGATCTTTATAAATTCAACTTTTAGGTACCTAACTATGCAATATGTTTTACAAAAATTAGTTGCAGGCGGGCTACAGATGAAGGTACTTTGTTACCGTCAGCGGTGTTGGTATCGATACTTCGTGACATACGTTGTCGATGGTCTAAAAGCGATATAGCCACACGCTTACGTAGTGAAATATCTTTCGAGGATAGCAACGTAACGAACATGTCCTACTTAATACCCCGATGTCGTTCACCTCATATGCGTACATATGCAGAAAATGGAAAAATAAAAGAGATAGGTTCAGCTTACAAATTAGTTACCTTCTTACCAGTAACAAAGCTTCGTATACTTAAAATTCTTTGTTTACTTTCAACTTGGACAGTAACTTCGTTTAGTTTTACTTTTAAAACACAAAATCAAAACGTCAGTTCGTCTTCGTACCGAATTCAATGATCGTTTTAGTGAAAGTTTTATGCGAAAAAACTTTAAAATGCTGATATCATTTGGCATGATGATGCCTCAGCAATTTAACTGTATTCTGCATAGGAGTAAAAATAGAATAGGAAAACCCTTCAAAATAGCCAGCCAAATATACTTCAGAAGAAAATTTCTTGCTTTTGCGAGTCTACCTGTATTAAATTTTCCATATTATCTGTTCGTTTAAATATTGCCCAACCATAATTTTTCAACAAAATAAGATTGTATAAAAAACAAGTTTTGATCATGAAGTATTTACAACTTCGCTTACGAAAATTCTACAAAACCTATCGATATACAAAAAACCAGTTTTAGGATCTGTGAAAACTCTGAAAGTCACGCTTTTCTGGTCTATCTTGAATTCATTCCTATTAATAATATTCGCTTAAAGTGTAAAAAACCATCATGGTCTATTCAGTTTCAATACCGATTCCTCAAGCTCACCGAATAATCTCGAATTTAGAACCATTTATGTACCAACTCTCTTCATTTATACCGATAAGCGTTTTCTTGGCTGATCTTCGTCTTGAAATGTAACCAAGATGAGTAAACAACCAGTGCAGAGGGAACACAAAAATGAAATTGGCAAAAAGAAATTATAATTTTAAAAAGCCCAAAGATAATTTTGTTATAGACGTACTAAAACGTTGCGGTCTAATTATTTTCGTAGTTATTCCAACTATAAAATGGCCCAGTATTATGATACTGAATCATCCGCGTTTGAAGGTCAATTCTATACGTTCGCGCTTACAACAATGAAGTGAACATCGCGCCTGAAGATAGGTATACTTTACAAACCAGTTTGTAAAAGTTGAATTCACCTATGTCGAATTTCTGGTCGCACGATTTATTGAAGTAATTTCGTTATTTTACCGAATGTTTGACTTTAACGACGGAAAATTAAATTAAAATAATGTGCCGAGAGTTTTACAGCATTCCAAACAGAAATGTAGGTATTTAAAAACTGGCTTATTTCAATGAATGAAAAAAAATGTTTATTAAGCGCAATGATTATTACGTAGCATTTAAGCATTACGTACTTTGCATATCAGAATAACACCTACATAAACGAAACAGAGAACATTTTCATTTACTTAGCAAATAAAGAATAAACTTTTGTTACCGAAATTACGTTGTAAGTGTAATTTTAGGAAATTCTTTTTGATAATACGAAAAAAGTTGAACATAATGCGAAACATGCTACGTGAACATGCTTGAGCAATAAAAACTTTGGCAAAGTGATTTAACCAAATAATAACCACATATTCAAAAGCTAGAAGTGATACGATATAAGAAATCGTTAAAAGTCGTAATCCAAGAGAACACATAAACAAAAAACATTCAGGATGTTTACCTACATGTCTACATAATTGTAACAATTCGCATCACTATTATTATAAATAGGTAAGTAATTAGATAAATAGGTATCTACCCATTTGAAGAATGATATCTACATAAATAGTTGATAGTTAGATAGTGTATATGCAGGAAAGAGTTTTTTTAAATCAGAAATTTAGCCTTTAAATTTCAAAATTTCATGTAACATGCAAAATTGCACATATTTCGCTTTTTTGGAATAAATTATTTTCAAATGATAATAGTACATCAGTATATTCAATTGGTATAATATCTATTATTTATTATTTACCACCAAGAATCACCATCCATCTCCGAATTTCTCATTATACCACCCTTAAAGAAAAAAAAACTACCCAACTATGCCACTGCAATTACCCTAATAGTTAATTAACAAAATATAAAAGTTATGCCTTAACGAACTCCACTTCTATGAACAAGTTAATTTCACATGTCGTGAAAACAAGCCCTGTAAGGTGTCTTAAGAATTCCGTTATCTCCTGGTGGCAACGTGTACATGACAATCTGAAGGATTAATTTTTAACCGGTTCGCAATATATAGCTATGCGGTCATCACGATATCATCGTGTATTCGCTCATAGTACGCAAAGTATGCGATAAACAATTACGTAATCAGAGAAATATGCGGCACCATCGAAAAATAAAAGAAGCATTTTTTTAAATATTACTTTCGCATAAAGTCCATGTTTTTTGCAAATTTACGCATGAACCGATAACTACCCACAATCGAAAAATGTTTGATGTTACATTTTTTCTTCGCTTTGTGAATAATTATCAATTTCAATTTTCAACGAAACGACCATTAATGGATTTTTTCAACTCATACCACAAAAGGTATGATAAAGGAATCGTATATATAAAAGCGAATTTTTATGGATTTTTAAAGGGCGTCGCCGGATACAAAATTTTCAAAAGATGCACGCGATCCAATTAAAAAACTAAGACCCATTGAAAATTGCTCATCAAATAAAATACAAACGTAATGTAATAAATTCAGAGTAAACTTGAAGATAATTAGCCTGAGGAGAAAATAAATGCCTTAATACTGCGATTTGGTACATTTAAACAAAGTATTGGTAAATGAACAATAACCCTCTATTCATCTTCGCAACAGACATATTGTACAACGAAGCTACGAACAAATCATTGACATGAAGTGCCTTAGTGACATTTTATTTTATAACTGAACTTTATTACCAGCAATTTGCTCGTATTTTTAAAGAGCAATAACAGACAGATCAATCAAACGACCGATAATTTTGCAATTTTGTGAGCGTGGTATATTTTTTTCATCTCACCCGTACGGTTTTGTTAACATTTCCATGATTCCTCCGCGTAATTTGACTCCCCTCGTAGTTTAATCAAATAGCGACGCATGTGAGTAATTGAACGATATCATCTCATGAAGATAATACGTAGGTTAGGTACTCGTAATAAAATTATGTACGTCGATATCATTCGTAGAGATCAGTGTGTCAATGTTCATCAAAAAATGCCCAAACAATTTCATTAAAAGAATTTAATATGTTTTATAACAACCCACTAAAACTGTCGTGAAAATTAATGAGAAAAAATGAAAAATATATAGGTATTTTGGTTTAGTGGTTAGTCAAGTAATAGAAAAATTTAAGTATTTCAATCGAATTAAGTAATAACATAATTATTTCAATATGTACTCTTATCCTCAATACCATGTCAACTTTGCTTTCCAGATAAAACAATTTTTACGTTTGTTAAATTGAATGCAGATTTATGTTCTTTACCAATCGTACCTTTGAAAACATGAAAGTAAGTAGCTAGGTACCTTGACCTACCTATATTTATAACGAATTTTAAAATTAATCTAGGTTTAAAAATTTAGATTTCAAAATATATATTCCATATTGAAATAGGAAAACCGGAAATATCTCGAAAAAATACGGACGATTCATGATGTCGATGCAATTACTAAGAAAACGAGCAGTAAAATTTTGAGATACTAAAAAATCGTTACAAAACATTGCACAGATATTAAACAAAATTTAATTTTTTGCAGATGCATAAAACTCCTGTAGAAAATGCAGTTTTATTACGAACTCAAACTAGAGCCAATATCTTTGCTTTTGATAGTGGGTATACCAATAATAGCCAAAATACATCTGGTGATGATCCCAAATAACCTACCTCAAGCTACCACGATTAAACGATTTTTCGTTATCGCTGCGCAGATTAATAGATTATACCTACTTATTACAATTAGATAGCTAAGCCGTTATCTTAAAATATCTTAGTTTTTCTCTCAATTGTAGAAAACACGTGAAGGGGAAAATATGCAAATGAAAGAGATCTATTTTCGGCTTTTAAAAATCTTATTTCAAAGGATTCAAAGAAAGTAAATGTATCTCATTCCATTTGAACCACTATTTTTAAAGACTTATTTAAAAACAGCTGCCACTTACATAGAGAAAATTTCCGACCCTACCAAAAACTAAGGTTTTTGACATTACCACCGCAAATCTACCCACCCTACAAAACTAATACATCAAACGGTGAAAGAAAAAAAGCATCCGTCGACATATGTTTCTAAAACAGTAAACATTTTTGTTCTCCTACAGAGCATACATATTGAAGTGATTTGTGTAAAATTAATTATAACAATAAAAAATAACCGAAAATTAAGCACACTCGTCAAAAATTAAAACTCATCCAAGTCCACACCCTTATTGGTCTGATACGCTCAACACAACCCCGTATAGTGAAAACTCGTCAATTGATAAGCAGTTCGGTATACTACGAAATTCACCTGTTTTTTAACCCCCAAAGCAGTGTATACAATTATACATTTTTGTTCATTAAAATTTACTTAGGGAAAAATATATATTTCACTCACAATTTTTAAATTGTATATAGATGGAAGCAAAGTCTTGTCGTTGAGGTTTTGTAAAAAAGGATCTTGTTTCAAATCTCCTGCATCAGTGGCCTCTTTAACAAATAATTCTTCTTGAACATCTCCCATATTTGGACGATTTTTTTAAGCCACGCCACGAATTAAAAGTAGGTATTGTATCACAGTGAATTTTTGTAACTTATAAACACATCGATTTGTATTTATTGTACAACTACCGAAACAACGACTAACCGGTATCTATTTCAATGCAATGTTAATTATTGTAGCGAACGACTTCCAAAACTGGTATTATTATTACACTGAAGAAAAACGTTATA
This sequence comes from Maconellicoccus hirsutus, assembly GCA_003261595.1. Classification (NCBI taxonomy): domain Eukaryota; kingdom Metazoa; phylum Arthropoda; class Insecta; order Hemiptera; family Pseudococcidae; genus Maconellicoccus; species Maconellicoccus hirsutus. The sequence goes on along the minus strand of QBDW01006342.1, from coordinate 14,178 downwards.
TCCTGTCTGTTTAATACATTTCTCTTTTCGGATGATATCTAGCACTAGGAGGGAGGACTAGTGGTTCCCATCAACAGTGCTGCCATTTCAAATATCATTTAGGTTATTGTCAAAAAACAGCTGTGAATTGAACAACCTAATTTTCACTTTTCTTTGTTTCAAAAACTAACGAAAAATATAAAATTTTCGATTGCTTATAAATCTCTGAATATTCATAAATGAAAAAAATATGTTTACGTGTAGATCGATTACTTAACAGTAAATTTTTGAAAATATTTTTGCCACAAAAATATTAGGGATTTAAGTTACTATACGGAACAAAGCCCAAGTTTTTCTTATCAGCAATCGATTTAAGAAATACTTATTTACAACGTGAGAAATAACTTTTAAATTATATGTACGTTTGTTAGCTCGTAAATTGGCCTATAATATTCATGCAATCACGAATACGTTCAAAATGACCGGTATTGAAATGCTGCAAGTAAGTATAATTTATTGATTTCATAAAAGAGTAAAAGTTCCGATAATTTATTTGTATTTTATTTAGGTGTTTTCATTTTAAATATTTTATGAGCTTAGCACCTAACAGAATTTTTTTTGAAATTTTACAGCGGCATTGTGAGATTAGGTGTAATTAGTGCGATGTTTCACTTGAAGAAAACACGGAAGTACAAGTTATAGGAACTCGTATAATACCTAGACCTACTACATACATGATTATGATTTTTCATTTCTACCTAATAACCCAATTTTTTCATTAAAAATTTTTTAAAATAGTTTTTCAACTGTAGGCTATAAAAATATGCGTATAATCATATTTTTACTCAACATTAGCTTTCCGCACTATCGCTGCTAGGTTTTGGAAAATGTAAGTATTGTAAATTAAATCCCGAAATTCCAAGAAAGGTTTGTTTTGAAATAAGTACAAAAAGAGTTACAGTCGTATACAGCTCGAAACTTATCACAGAATTCCTAATTATAATATGACAAATGTACGTGCGATTTCAAAGTACAGCGGTTTTTTTTGAAGGATACGTACATTTAATGCCAAGGTTAAATAAACAATGAAAATGAACAAGAAAAAACTAATCTGTGTGTATCCTTATAAATATATACATAAGCATAATGCAGTGGAACCAAGCAGTCTTCACTCACAAATAAGTAATTTAAACTGCGGATGCTTTGTTAAGTAATTACCTATTTTTTTCAATTTATAAAATTATCACCTAAATCGACGAAACTTTTGTTGAATTATTTTTACATGCAATAGGTACAAAAATTTTTTGTGATTTTGAAAATTTTCATCGCCGAAAAACTCAAAAAAATATTCTTTTTTAAGAAAGTAGGTACTAGGTACGCAGTCAATTTGCAGACCTAATGATACAACGTAACTTAAGTAAATAGGTACCTACTTAAAAATTCAAATGATAAAACTTATATTAATTCCATGATCATAGATATTTGTGATATGTAGTTGACGATTTTTTAAATACTTGTTCATAGATGAAAAATGGGTTTAATACATAGGCTATGTACCTAAATCCGTAAAACAAAAATAAACTTACCAAATCAGAACTCACAACTTTAAAGCGTGAATTCAATAATTCTTTTATCTCAGTTTGAGAAACTGGAATGTATCCAGTTTCCAATAATCCCATTTTTTAAAAATGATACAATTAGATTGAACAGAAAAATCCACAACAAAATGTTCTTTAATTAAATTATTTTTTCACACTCGAATTCACAATTAAACGCGTTACCTACAGATATCATATGGCAAAATAGAACATGAGCATGTTAAGTACATAACATAATAACCGATGTTTCGCATCAACAAACAGTAATTGTATCAATACCACACAAACCAATCAAATGACAGCAACTGGTTTGTATTTGTAGCAAGACGGTAAAATAAGAACTACAAAACGAATTCAATATTTGAAATAAATAAACCATAGATAGCCTTTGCTCTCCCACTAAATTGCTTCTTTATCAGTTGGAATGAAAAATGTACCATAAAAACAATCTAACCTTGAATGTTCAGAAGAAGAACCGTGATATTATGGACCTGATTAACTATGTGAAATAATTCCCCACCAATAAATTAACATATATAAAAACTTAACATGCAAATTTTTAATCTTAACGCATCATTTAAGACAAATGTAAACAAACAGACGAACATGAAAGATAGCCGCGATAATAATCTCGTTTTCCATCACAGCACTTCATCTGAGAAGAAAAACCACTTGATTACTATTTACAAATTTACTTCAACCATTCGAGCTTATTATAGGTCCAAGATACCTATCTAGTATCTACCTGTACGCTGCAGGTGCACTGAATCATGGAAGATTTCGTGGTTTTAAATATTGATTTCAATTGAAAATCGAAGCATGTATGTATATAACTTTAAATCGGATTAATATTTTTGAAAAACGATCGAAGAACTGGCCTGAGAAGAAATGATAGAACCTGAATTATTGCTTTGAGATGTTCAATAATGATTTCGTATTTCGTTGATATTTTTGACGCGTTATGACTTTCAAGTTACGTAACAGTGCGAGACAAAAACAATATTTGCTCAAAACTTTAGTCTTTTCATTTGATCAAAATATAATCCTAAAATGTTGATTCTTTTACGATTTTTTGCATCATAAGGAAATCTGATATTCACTTATACTCACACTTACACACAACTTTACAATAAAGCAATAACCGGTATTGGATGATATTAATAATAAGCTGGAAATTTTTTAATTCAGAACAAATCATTTACATGTTAAACAGAATTCAAATAAGATAGGGATATTTATATATTTTTGTCTATATTATTTATTTTCATTTTATTCAACACACCTGCTTAACTTCTTTGAATTAATTCAATACAATTTTGAAAATCGCAAAATTCGTTCACCTAATACAAAATCATGTTAGTTAAGCAAAATGATCGGTGTTGTTATTTGGCAGAAGTAAATATTATTTAATGATTTCTTGAATCATGATTTTTTTCTTTCACGTTTAAAATTGACATTAACCTTGATAAAAAGAATTCGTGATGAAAAATAAGATAATTTTTACGTTTTCTTGTCGTAAAGTTCATCATGCTTTTCTACCAACGAGAACATTACTTTTTCAGATGAAACTACAATCATATTTCCCTACGTATGATGCACGTAGCGTGATAAACGCGCGATCGAACATCTATAATACCGCACACAAATCGTAAAACGACGATTTCACAATAAAAAAAATATATTTTATTTTTTAACAAATGATAATAAGCTTATCGATTGACTGATTTCTACACGAATGATAAAAGTTTAAAAAATTGTCAAATAGGAGAATAAAGTTTTGTTAAAGATGATTTAAAAAAAAAAAAACTTACTTTGAAAATGGAAAATCCAGGATGTAGGGAGTCCTGCGATATAAGATCATTACGACGAGGAAAAACTCTGCTTACAAAATGATAATTCCCAAAAGGATTGAAATTACCGTTATTCCCAAAACTGTAATTTCTAAATAAAAATTAAATGTCGGTATTAATCACTACGTATCAATGAAAACGAAATTAAAAAATTTTGATCTAAAGCTTACGAAGATTGTGAATTATGAAATTGTTTTCTCAATTCCGAAGCCCTGAAACGATTGTCAAATGGTGAAAAAATTGTTGCGGAGTTGTTGAAAAGATTTGGTGGATACGTTACGAACGGCATGATTTAAAACAAGACTTCGCGAAATTTATAACTATCGTCTACCGGCTACTAAATAGTTACTAAGAAAATACTAAAAATCGCATTCGCAAATCGTTCAAAAGCGAGTTCAAGCTCAAAATAACATCTGTGAGTGAATTCAAACGTCTGTGCTAACTGCTAATGTAAACCGTCTCGATGTAAAACATTGTCCACGTTTATCAGTATGAATCATACCTACGATTGTTCTACGTGCAGCATATCTTGTCTGCATACCTAAATTACGTATTTATGCAAGCATAATAATTAGATCTCTTTCTTAGTAAATTTGAATTGTTTGGAAATTCAAGTGAAAAATACCGCTATTCCAGTTCAATCCTGTTTTAATCGAAATTTAGACGTGAATAGTTGCAGTACAACTGATGGATGAAATGCACGGAATTTGCATAGTCGCACAGAAATTTACTTGTGTAGGAGGTAAATGTGTCAATTAGAACGTAAATTGAAGCAAGATTTTTCAGAACTTCACCAGGTACGTCAGCATAAAACATAGTATGCATCTAAACGACTATACCTATTCCTAATTACCTATTATTGTATCATTTAATGTATGCAAGTAATGTTTGCTTTAAAGTTGAAACTATGTACGTATAGCTTCATATAAATATTAAAAATAATGATAAATTTTAATAAATTGGGTAATCAATATGAAACTAAAAATTTTCTGAATAACAATTGAATGAATGATTTTCTATCGGGTTGATTTCAACTCTATGTTCACAACTTCACATATCTATAGTTTTATAATCACATAATTAATCAAATTTTCTTTTTTTCTGTTTCTTCCAGGGACGCATGAAGCCATGAACAACCATAGCTGGTGACGGAAAAAAGATTAATTAAAAATCTTCAACTATCATACGGTTGCAGTTACACTTGCATAATATGTAACTAATAACTTTGTACCTTCAATGAGTGAAATAAAATAATACATCCAAGAGAAATTCTTCTGTTAGTGCTCTTATAGTGATATTTCTCCAAATCTATTAAAAGTGTGTATAGTAATTTCGAAAGATGGTACCTGTGAATGTAATTATTAATTTTAATTTATTATATAAGCAAAAAAGTAGTGTACAGTCAAGCAAGAAAAATTATGAAAATCATGCTGCCATTTTCCTATTTCCTATTTTTAATAATTGAAAACGAATACCATAATTTATAAAAACTCAGCTTCAGCTTCAGCGCTTAAAAAAACGAAAAATCAAAAAATCGCAAAAAAGGGTTTTGTTTCTTCAAAATTTTAAGAACATGAATGCTATGAGTGAGGGTTTTAAGAACTAAATTTATTTTTAAAAAATGACAAGGCCGTAACATGTCATCAAATCTTCAAATCAACTTAAAAAGCGATAGCAAATCCAACTTTCAAGTTGCATTGTATGATTGAGTCGTCATTGAAATTTAAAGTTAAGTTAAACGAAGTGGTTTTATTCTTAATATGTACAAGATCGCAAAGTTCTTTATTTGGTGTTAATTTTATTAATTAGATTGAATTGACAGTTGCATTTATTTAAGTAATAAACATGTCAGTGAATGTTCCTGTTGTGCGATTACTCCCAGGAAGATTTGGTTAGTATTGATAGTGTTAATTTCAACGCCATATATCTAAACGCTTTATCGGGACCTCTCGTTACATTCACTCTATTTTGGACTTTTTTTCTTGTAAAGTGTTTTCTGTAGTCGCCCTTGTCTCCCTATTGTTTTCTAAATTACAAAAAATATTTTACTAATTCCGGTTGAAAATACATAAGTTTATAAATTTGTAGGTTTCCTGAGTCCATCCGTAACGAAATCGTTGCAGATTCGCGAAAATTCAACCGGAACATCGCCTCCAACGAAGGTATGTGTGATTATGTGAATTGTAAGGTAATTTTTTTTTTACAGGATTATCGAGATGAGAAGATACATCGTACAATACCTGCAATTACGGTGAAACCCAATTTTTGTTTTTAAGAGATAAATTTATTGTCTGACATTTGTAAAAATCATGTCCGTGGAAAAAAATATGTACGATAGTAATTTGTTATCAAAACCGTGGCAACGCGATGATCCCGCTCGTAAACCGTCAATGCCATCAACAGGAAGCAAACCAGATATGTACTATTATAATCGAACTGTTAGAAATGATGCCTCTCTGGTGCCACCCATCCGACAAACCGCTTCTATTTTCAAGCAACCTGTAACTGTACATAAAAATCAAGAAAGCGTTGTTAAATACGATTTAAAATACGGTCCGCTAGAGAAACCTAAGCAGTTGTTTTGGGAAAAAAGACTAGAAGGCCTAAGAGCATATGATACTGATGGATTTGAACTAAGAGCAATGGATCTTCCTTTGGGATTGAAAGCAGTTGGACCTCATGTGTCTCAAGAAACTTTACTTCAATCAGTTGCTACCGCTTTGCATGTTTCCAATCATCCGGTTACAGGACAAACCGGGTCCAGATCAAATTTGGATAAAAATTCCGGTGTATTTTTGAATCCTGATCAACCTCTTATTCAAGCAGTTTCCATTTGCGAGGAAGATATTAAAAAACAGGAAGATAAAGTTAATTCCGTGAGAAAGAAATTACAAGACGCCATTAAGTGCATTAGTTGAACGATATTGCAAATAATTTTTATTTTATTATTTTAATTTACTTATAATGTTTTTCTATTTTTGCATTACAAGATTTCTATGTCGATAAACTGAAGAAAAAAGTGTATCGAAGTATAAAAAATATTTCACGTAGTATCTAAAGTGTTTTTTGACCGTTTTCAACACCGATATTGTATGTACGAGTATAAGTTTAGTGTGTTACTTCATTCGTGAACTTCATCGTCATTAGGTTATATGCATTTTATTTGATTTTCCGTGTATTGAAATTTTAAATCAACTATTTTTTCTTCTTTTTTACAAAATAAATCCCTTAAACATAGCCTCTTTTTATTAATTTTTCTATGAAGAAATGAAATTCCGGAGTAACTAAAGAAATAGTCAAATTGAAATAATGAATTTTACAGTTTTAATTGTTTTTTTTTAATTGCAGACTAAATTTGGTCCTCTTAAAGATCAAGATAGAATTTTCACCAATTTGTATGGCAGACACGATTGGAGGTTGAAAGGTGCTTTGAAAAGAGGCGATTGGTATAAAACCAAGGAAATTTTACTTAAAGGACCTGAATACATTATAAGTACGGAATCAAATGAAACGATGGAAATCCTCAAATCAACATTAATTGTTCAATGTTTTTAGATGAAGTGAAAACATCCGGCCTGAGAGGACGCGGTGGTGCTGGTTTTCCTACTGGCATGAAATGGAGTTTCATGAACAAACCATCAGATGGAAGGTAAACGATCTACCTGAAAATACTGTCAAAATATTGATATTCGTAAATTCTAGCAAATGCTAATTATTTTTTTGTAGACCCAAATATTTGGTAGTAAATGCTGATGAAGGAGAACCGGGTACCTGCAAAGATAGAGAGATTATGCGACACGATCCGCATAAATTAGTTGAGGGATGCTTGATTGCAGGACGTGCAATGGGAGCTAGAGCCGCGTATATCTATATTCGTGGCGAATTCTACAACGAAGCGTCCAATATGCAATTGGCTATATGTGAGGTGACTGGTTCAACTTCTTCAAAATTTTTCACCGTTTCGAAGTACATGTGAAATTATACGAATTGATTTCTGATTCCTTTGTAGGCTTACCAAGCAGGTTTGATAGGCAAAAATGCATGTGGTTCTGGTTTTGATTTCGATGTATTCATGCATCGAGGTGCCGGAGCATATATTTGCGGCGAAGAAACCGCGCTAATAGAATCAATTGAAGGAAAGCAAGGAAAACCTAGACTCAAGCCACCTTTCCCTGCTGACGTCGGACTTTTTGGATGTCCGACAACGGTTTCAAATGTAGAAACCGTCGCTGTTTCGCCGGTAACAAAATTACCTGAAACGAGGATAATTTTTGAGAATAAAATTCGCTAAAAATTCGTACTTTTCAGACTATTTGTCGTCGTGGCGGTGATTGGTTTGTTAGTTTTGGTAGACCGAGGAACTCCGGTACAAAATTATTCAATATATCGGGTCATGTTAATACTCCTTGCACCGTAGAAGAAGAAATGTCTATTCCGCTGAAAGAATTAATTGAACGTCATGCCGGCGGAGTTATCGGAGGCTGGGATAATTTATTAGCTGTTATTCCTGGAGGTTCTTCGACACCGTTGATTCCAAAAAAGTGAGATTAGAAAATTTCACGCATATGCACGAATTTATTAACAAATTATTATTTAAATTATGACGAAAAAAATTCATTTCGATTTTCATGATATGTTCGTAGGGTTTGTGAAGACGTCATGATGGATTTTGATGGTCTGGTAGCTGCTCAAACAAGTTTGGGAACAGCTGCGGTAATCGTAATGAACAAACAAACCGACGTAGTGAAAGCAATCGCACGTTTAATAATGTTCTATAAACACGAATCTTGCGGGCAATGTACACCATGCAGGGAAGGCATAAACTGGATGAATAAAATGATGTACCGATTTGTTGATGGCAACGGACAAACACCGGAGATCGACATGTTATGGGAATTAAGCAAACAAATTGAGGGCCATACTATTTGTGCTTTAGGTGACGGCGCCGCTTGGCCAGTTCAAGTAAGCCATATCATTCCACTATTGACTAAAATTTGAACATTTTATGTTATTTATTTATCTACTGCTTAATTTTTATTTGTTATAGGGCCTCATTAGGCATTTTAGACCAGAAATAGAAAGAAGGATAAGTGAATTTCAAAAGTCTCAACAAAAAATTACCGGTTAATTAAACCAATATCGAAATGTTTTTAGTTATAGAGTAATCATTAAATGTTTTTAATTTGTGATCTTCCTGTTACGTATGGTTATGTTAATAACATTCTGTGTAGTACGTCTACGTACCTGTCCTGTACCTATTACAAAATTTGTTGAAGACACTTTCCGCCATGCAATATTAATTTTATTTTTGTTGTTTTACTTTGTAAATAATGTATATTTTTCTGGCTTGAAATTATTAAAATTATGGCTCACCGAAAAGACGCTTTTATTGTTGCAAAAAACGTGCAACCCAAAATTGAGTAATGGTATTCGGCAACCTGTTCACCTTGCAAAATTGCGCAACATTAACGCGATAAATTCAATATTCGAACGCCTAATTTTTTCTCTAAAGGACGAGAATTGAGAAAATAGAAGAATCAAGGAAAAACAAAGCATATTAATATCAAATTTCTCTACATCAAAAAAATATATTTGCGGGTGATAAGGAGAAAAGTAAACGACACTCGGGGTGTAGAACGAAATTATCAAAGCCTTCGAATAAGGCGTTACCATGTCCATGCACAATCTTGGAAAATGGTATGAAAGTCAAGTGAATATTTATATTTGATTCGTGCCTATATCTAATAATGCTGAAAAGGAAGTTGAACCCGAAAATTGCGAAATTTCGTATCAATTTTGAGACGGTATTTTGTTAGGTTTGAAGGACATAGTGGATCGGGTTGGGTACTCGATGACAATGAAAATAATGAGACGGTTAATTATAATCGTGGTTTATTAAATACGAACTATTCAGATTGCATCATTTCGAAGTAATTTTCTATTGGATTTTTAAATCATTGATTTCGCTTTCGAAGGTTCTTCGCGTCGAGAATGACATCAACATGTTTATTGAAGCATCGATGTCTTTTAATGACGATTGCACTATTTCAGTGGAAATAATCCGAAGTTCATTTACTCGGCGTGCGTGCTAAAAATATTCGAATACAATTTTTGAGTAATTAATTCATCGTTATTCCATCATATTCAGGTAAGTTACAAAGTCAAGCTTCGAAGAGAATAATAAAAACAATATACTAGGAACGACTTTATTTTACAGCAACACATTTTCTATTCACCCGTATCGGTGGGCAATATATGTACTTTTACTAAATAGAAACAAAATTTTCATTGAATGCATAATTTAAAAAACGAAAAAAAAACAACTCGTTTATAAATTAACAATAACCTGAGATACAAAAACCACATGTGCTACACGTACAGCATCTTTTCCCGTAAGTTGTTTTCAAGCAAAAATAAGTTTCATAAATAGTAAATACTATGCAATATGTAGGTAATAGGTAAAACGTATACATCAAATGGTCGATATATGCATCCATAATCCTCGACAATTATGTTAATTAAATTTCAACAATACAAATGATAAAAACAATGACTGTATAATATTTTAAGTTTCATTTCTCACAAAAATAGAAATTTCATCCCAACATCGCAATACTTGAAATTATTTCGCAGGTACCAGTAACCAACACAGCCAAAATAATCGTGTCACGTTATTTTACTTTTTTTTTTCAGTCAATAATACTCGTATAAAAAATACGTCTTTAGGTTTTCTCCCTACATTAAGCTTTATTGATGGTATCGTTAATTTTTTCAATGAATATCGTAGCGCATAGTCAACCAAGGTAAAGTAATTACATTAAATTAGATATAATTGTTTTTTTTTGTCATTAAATCCAAATAAAGACAATGGCACTGGAAAAAGATACAAGTAAATACAATTCAAGTATTACGTCTTTTCGTACATTTTACTTTAATGAATCTATAACGCGATTTCAAGACGAAAATTAAATTTAATAGGAATCCAAAACAACAGATAATGACATGAAAATCGCCTATAAATTCATAATAGAAATTGTCCGGCGTACGAAACGGGATGTTGGTAAATAAACATTACAAAAGATTTAGATAAATGTTGCAAAAAATAAATACACCAGCGAAGTGGGCACAAAATCGAAAAGAAAAGGAAAAGGCAAAATAAAAAAGAGTATACAAAAAAACTAATTTGTAAAATAAACAATAAAAATAAAATGAATGTAACTCCCGGCAAACATTTTTGGATTAGTTACAATAATAATACAGGTACTGTCGATTTCCGGCATATCTATAATTACGAAGTACAATATGAAATTGACTATTATATCAAAATAGTAACAGTTATCCCGACAAATGAAAATAAGTCTCTTGGAAGACGTCCGCAATTTTTCCGGCAATATTTGCGTGAACTTTATTTTGGGAACCGAATCGTAAATGGTAATACATATTTTCCAAGAAAAAAAATTGTTCCTAATTATTGAGTTATAATTAAACCTTAGAAAAATACTTAAAAACAATGACTCTATCGTAAAAATTAACGAAAATAAGTTTCTCCAACACACGATACACATGCACGCACGCGCACACACACACACACACACACAAAGAAACTTTTTACAAAATCATCCTATGAAAAACGGAATTTTTAAAATTACGACCGCGTTTAAACATTAATTAAACATAATATTAGTAAATAAATATTATGTTAATACTTGAACTTGCAAAAAGACCGCATAAACAATAAAACGTAACATATTTCAAGATCATTGATGTAACAAATAGTTGAGCAAATAGGCGAATTTTCTATTAGGTTATCAATGTTTTGAATTTAAAAGTCCAAAATCGTTTAACTATTGATTTACTACAAATTAAATGTAATCATTTCCTCGAACACGAATTCTAATAATTTCATGAAAGACATTTCGGATAAATATGCATCAGTGAGAGAGAATAGAAACCAATGATCTAAATTTCAAACAACATAATTTCATCTTAATTAAAAATACATAAATCACAATGTTTCAATTGAAATAACATATCAGTACAATTTCTTTCGCACCTGATGTTCTAATATACCTTCTATATTTTTTTCACGTTTACATTTCCAACATTTGCGATTACAATGCAGCACCCTGAAAGACCTAATATTCTTTATTCATTATAACAGATCACTAAATCATTTTAGCACCCCAATCGTCTGAAGACACAAAATACGAAACTAAACATTCTTTCAATTAGCACAAATAAACGCTCGCATTTATCTGAATTAGAACTTAATAAAATAAAAATAGTTAACAGAAACGTTACCATTACAAAGAACATAACATCTTACAAGATTTAACATCAGAACTTATATACATTGAAATAAATAATAAAACCAATAAATACATTCATAACCGATCGATATCCGGAACAATTTGATCGTTTTCGTGAGAAGAGGAATAGTATTTTGAGCGATGAGTAAACCAAGGATGATCTAAAATATCGCAGGCCGGAAGTCGTTCGTTCGGATCGCGTCGAAGTAAACTTCTAATCAGGCATTTCGCTTTAGGAGATAAATTTTCCGGAATTGTAAAATAGCCTCGAGATATTTTCGCAAATAACGAAGAATGATGCAAATCATTAAACGGATACCTGCAACGCATAAAAATTTATTAATACCTCGCCGGCCATAACCAATCGACATTTTGTAGAACTGATTCGAACAAGTGATGAACTTCGTGCTTCGATGTGTTTAAAACTAGGCCAAAGTTCGTATTCAATCAAGCTCATAAAAAGAAATTAAAGTTCACTAACCTTCCAACAAGCATAGTGTACAGAATAATGCCCAAACTCCATATATCGGCTGCTCTGCCGGAATACTTGGCATGACTTCGTAATATTTCCGGACTAACGTAGGCCGGACAGCCTCTTTTATCTTGCAATTCATCCGAATGAATATCCTCTAATAATATAGCATCTTCTAGCGTTTCTAATCGTATTTGCGTTCTGTAATGGGAAAAAAAAGAAAAATTGATAAATACGGAGATCATTTTCACGACGGTGTAACTAATTTGTATAAGCATTTTGTTTTTCTTTTTTAACGATCATCAGTGATTCGTAAACGTGTTCTAGTGAATCGTTATTGCTAATGTAAACGACAAATCTCGACCACGTGCGCGATACACCGAAGGAATTATTTTCAATAACTGATAACTAACGTATGATTCATAGTGTATTTACATTAATCACGACCCTGTAAGGTAAATGCAAGTAGATTTTTTTCATCTTTAAATTGAAGAATAAGTACATAAACTTAGTAACCAGTTCACCACGTACGAAGTACGGCAAAAAATGTACAAGTATTACTTGTTCGATTGATGTTATTTTTACCGATATAATAATACATCTACGTATGTATGTATATATCGTACAATGTCATATGGAAATTTATCAGATCGAACTACGATCAGTCGATCATACAGGATTATGAAAACATATCGAAGCCTATTCAACTCATATACTAAATTGTCGAGGTTAATCAATGACCACTTCGATACCAAATGTAGACATACAAATCCTTGACAACTTTTTTAAAATAATTAATATTGATTAATTTTTAATTAGATACTTTATCAGTAAAAAAAAAGCCCAAACAAAAGATGTGAGGATCTGCAAATTCTAAACCTTAAACCAAATTACTCGTAGATGCATGAAACGAAAAATCCGAATCTCCGCGCCAACACTAAATCTTGAGAAACATACAATTTGAAACAGCATAAGTCAAAGTACTAATTTAATAATCGAGCTCGCGTGGATATACAATACGTATACCTAGTTGAATATGTACCACACACTGCAGATAGTTAATGTCGCAATATTGGATATTCGGTAAGTATTGCAAGATGCTAAGCAACCTTTGGCTGTCACTTTTATGGCGCCCATTAGCACTTGTAATACTTGGGTAATACATTTACCGTTAGTTAAGAAATGCAACTAGTGTTGCAACACGGTACCAGATTATTCGACGACCATAACAAAGAGAAACCGTACGCTTTGTCTGTTATCAGGAAGATAGCGAATTCTTCCTGTTAACGACGTATTCGCAAATATCGACTTATTAGAACAAATCAGGTTTACTTGTGCAAGCTTTTGCTTTCATTTACATCGATTAGAAATTAACGCTGATGTAAATTTAACGCGTATGAATTACAAACTTTCTTTTCCAACGTTTGTACTTTGGTTGGATGGTGATTGATAACACCTCCAATATCGGATACCACAACTTCTAGCCGTAAGAGAATCATGAGACAAGCATGTCGAGTAGGCGATCATCGGCGAAGCTGTAATGACCTTATCAAATTATTGTTTCTTTTCACTCAATTTCGCAAATATTTTCTAATCAATTTAGTTTGTAGATGGTCAATAGTTGATAGTAACATCGATAGCTGTTCGATTAATCGAGAACTATGGGACTGTCAAGCAAAGTGTCTGATATCCTGATGGTAATTGATGAAACTAACGAAGAGGTATCGATGAGACGCCAATCAGCGCAATCATACACTATGGTTGCGAAATTTTCAAAATTTACTAGCAATTTTTGAATTAAAATACAATTTTTTAATTTCCGACTCCTGGCGGTTTATTATTGAACTTACGAGGAGGTACTGCACATTAGCCCTCCAACAGATTTGGGACTGGCAAGAATCTGTTGGAGCGCTAATGTGAGGTACCTCTTTGTAAGTTCAATAATAAACCGCTAGGAGTCAGAAATTAAA
>QBDW01006340.1:0-11131 GCA_003261595.1 Maconellicoccus hirsutus | reverse complement strand
CGGAGCATCGAGTGTCCTCTCAAGACCTTTCGCTTGTAATACCAACCCGATGCAAAATCGCCACTGAGTAAAATTCGTCCCGTCAAAACGCGTCAAATTCATAACTGAAACCGCGTCATCTGACATTGCGTATTGCGATCGCAAATCCGAACGAAGCAAAAAAAACGAACTTTTCCAGCAAATAAATCGACAAAAATCGGTAGGATGCTACCCAAATGGAAAAGATTTACATTACGTACATATATAAAAAAAAAACAAAACGAACTGCGATTCACAAATTACGCCAATAAAAATGAAAAACCAACCACGCATTACTGCTACCATAAAGACTTTTCAGTACAAGCGTATATTATCGACTGAATACAATATTTGCTATCAACATACAGATAATGGTCCGTTCGATACCAGATAATCGAACATTCAATAGTAATCCTAGTAATCTAAGTTTAACCCTGAAAAATTGGTGGGTAAACTTGATCGCAGATCAACAGTGGGTAAACACGTAACCCTTCATGGTGCAACACTGGTATTTCACAAAACTTGAGTTAACCTCTGATCCAGGTTTAACTCATGTTGGTGCAACCAGCCCTAACCTGTTGTACATCCGTTCCACTCCTCTGATCCAGGTTTAACTCATGTTGGTGCAACCGGCCCTAACCTGTTGTACATCCGTTCCACTTCCATCGACCTCTTTCGCATCCATTGCACCAAAATATTTAATGTTATTAATTAAATATAAAATAATGTTAGATGTTAGATATTTGTTTATCTCCACTTGTTTTCGTTATTACAACAGCGGGTATTTTTCCTACCGATTCATGCGTTACTTTTGGCTTTCTAGTTTGTTCGTTGCCACAAAGCACGCGCATGAACGGTGATGTGACGCTTGTTATTATCGGATCATTTCCGTGCAGCACAGATTAATCCGTGAGGAGCGGATAATTTCCGACACTCCCCACCCCATGGTGCGAGGGTTCCCAGGAATTGCGGATTCCCTAGCACTGAGATTGGTCTTGTTCTACTTCCATCGCACTAGTCGATGGTGTGGGGCCAGGATCTACCTGAGCTTGTTCTAGTTCTGGTTGTTGTGCAGCTGTCGCGCCTGAGTCCATCCTTCCCTCCAGAGATAGTTCGAGAGGGTAATAGTGGTTAAATGGATGCAGAATTCACTTTTTCTGCAACAGGTGGGTTGTGACATTCAAATGCGAATGTCGTTCCACTGTGGTTACCCAGGCTTGCCTATCTAGGACCTCATCAACTATTCCCGTAAGCCACTGGGTTCTTGGTGTTGCAGGATCATATATTAGTCCTACATCACCCTTGCTAGGACGACGTGATACTGATCCTCGCTTGTTGCGATATTCTTAGGCTTGCACTTCCCTCAACTGGGTGAAATACAACCTCTCAAACAACACCCTGTAGGAGTTGATTAAGTTGCAAGCTAGTGCACTACCTTCAACTAGGGTTTTCTTGTTTGAAGGCAACCTGTGCAAGTTCGCCACTAATAGCGCTCCTGGTGTGGTTCTGCCTAGTTTCAGGAAAGAGTTTGGAGTTATTGCCTCTACAACCTCCTTGCCTGGGACGTGGGTGAGTGGTCTGCTATTGATCACATCTGCCAAGAGTTTTAGGGTTGTTTCTAGTTGGATATAGGAAATCATTACTGGTTCTACTAGTTTTGGGTATAAAGCGGCTCGCAAGGCCTTCTTTACACTACCGATTAAGCGCTCGTATACTCCTCCATACCAAGGCGAGTATGCCGGAATGAAATACCAATCAATGGAATGTTGGTAGAAGTGATTCCTAACATTCACATCGCGTATTTCTACCTGCCTTCCTAACAGTGGTTGATGAACCAGAGTGAGGTTTTTTTAAAATAATGGCTCAACTATCGTTTTTTTGGCCGAAATAGTTATTATCAAAATTAAAGAGCATTAAATTTCCTTTCGAATGCATTTTAATTCATTTCCGTACGACAATGAGGAGCCAAGTTGAAGCGCGTCGCGTAAAATTCCTCAAAAAAACTTGAAACGAAATTTAGTAAGTGTAATTAGGAGGGTACGCGCGGAAGGTGGTTAGGTCAAATCCGCTCAAAAATGATTTTTTCGATATTTCTGATTTTTTCCGAAAATTGAAGCCCCAAAATGGTATCGAAGGAGGCGCCAAAACTAATTTTGAGTTATTTGAAAAAAAAACTTGTATTTTGATCA
The DNA here is from genome assembly GCA_003261595.1 of Maconellicoccus hirsutus. NCBI lineage: Eukaryota > Metazoa > Arthropoda > Insecta > Hemiptera > Pseudococcidae > Maconellicoccus > Maconellicoccus hirsutus. The sequence continues at coordinate 8,924 of QBDW01006340.1, read as the reverse complement.
TAGAACACGTGGATGATGAGAAAATTTAGCGTCTGTAAATATTGGCCTCTCCAAAAACGTTTTTTGTCCTCCCGGGGAACTTGGATATTTTTCATCATTGATATTAGTAGTATCTAAAAATCCAAAGTCCCCACTATCCCCCTCGAAAAAATTTTTCCACATTTTTGACCCCCCCCCCATAACTTAAAAACGGAACAGGGTGGGGTTGGGGACTTTTGGCTCCTCTGTAAGTTTACTTTCCATGCATAACATTTCTGCCACCTTGAAAAAAGTTTTTGCTTGAACGATAATCGACCACAGAACCTAGCCTATATTCACTTAGAGCATTTCTACCCTTCAAATTACGAAAATTTGTGAAATTTCAATGAATCCCCCCTCCCCATATGAGCTATTACCCCGTACCTCGTCGAGTTGAAATGTGAAATTACTGCAATCGTCGTTTGCGAGATTGGAAAAAAATCTCTTAATCCAGCGCCCATCTCGGTTTAATTTATTTTTCTAATTTTCAAAAAACAAAAATAAACCAGGAAAAAAATTAATTACAAAAAAAGCAAGACGATTTGCGCGGGATTAGTTTGGCAATAAGACCGAACAATTTAAAGAGAAGCTGTTCGCTTAAAAAAACCTCGGGAGAAGGGTCGACGTCGAAAAAAAAAGCTTATTAGTGAGCTTTTCTATTTCGCACGACATCTCGAAACTTCGAAGTTTTAAATCAGATTAGCACCACCGATAAATCGAACCGGGTCGGGAAATGTCTTTTGAAAGGCGGATAAACTCGAGAAGAGCGTGCGTGTTACACGACAGCGACGTTTTTTTTCTCGTTACGTTTGCGCCGCGTTCCCGTGTAATACGCGCCAAAGGTTAATAAATTATTTTAATACTTAATACGTCACGTGTATGTATAGCCGAAGACGTAGCCGGAGGGTGGAAATGGGAAAACTAGCCGACGATCGTCGCTTGGCCGAAATACAAAACGCGAACGTTGAAAAATTATGGATCACGAAACCGGCGGCAACGTCCACAAGGTACTTATTAGTAAATTGGCATTTTATACAATATCGCGGCGTCTCGCTTCATTGGTTTTTTCCGCTAAAGATGAAGAGGACGCGGGGGGGGGGGAATAGAAAATTCGTCGACGTACGTAGTCATACAAACACACACTATCTGGCTGCCTTTTTCGCTCTCTTTACGTGCACACAATTTGTTTTCCAAGCCTCTGAAATCAATTTGAAATTTATCGAATTGCTAGTTCAAAAATATCGACGTCCGTACAAATGAATTTTTTCCATTTTCATACAGCCCCATCCCCTCTTCAACCCGTCTGCGCTCCAACAATTTCAGCTCGATTCGCGTGCGTGTGCAACGTGTGTATTGTCTGGGGATTTGCAAACCTGCCTCGATATGGTGTACGCGGAGTCGCGGACCGAGAGAATAATGATTTTCCAAATATATTATAACGCGTGTTCCCCTACCTCCGCCTCCAGCCCCTCTGATCATCGAGGGCGAAATAAAAATATTTTCCATCAAACTTCTCGTTCGATTTTCACCACTGTAAAAATCGCCATATACTTGTAACCTCTACTACTCGCCAATTATGCAACAAATATATTCGGTGTGTGGGGGGGGGGAGAGTGTGACTTTACCCCGCGCCGATTTGACGAGACGTGTTTTTTTCGAAGAAGGGGAGGTGTCTCAGAAGCATATTAAAATTGAGAGGAAGACACCAAGTTTTGCCTATTTGGAATTGTAAAAGGAGTAACGAGTCTCCAATGTCTTACAAAAAATGCTGCAATTTCAATTACGCGAACGTACCATTTGCCTACTTGATGCTTCGTAGGAGTAAATCGATGATATAGCGCCGTGTCGTAGGCAATTCTGCAACCCAACTTACGAATAATCCTAACAAGGTATAAAGCCTGATTCACAAGAAAAAACATAAGAAATAACACTGACATAACAATTATGTTTATGTCAAGCCGTTCACAGAACTGAAATTAAACATAAGGAAAGTGTACCCTCATTGGTCAATTTCTTATCATACTTTCACATCATCGAAAACTGAAATTTTTAACTATTCGGTAGAGCGAGAGAAGTTTGGAATAGGGATGTTCCATATTTTTCAAAATTCAAAATTGAAATAAAAACTGCACTGCGCAATAACAAATTTCACTTCACCGACTGCGCACAAGTCAAAAATGATAACATTTCTGTTTACTCAATTTTCATTGGTTCATTTTTATGTCATGACATAACTTTCCCATTCTTATGGAAAAATATTATTTCTTATTTCATGTATCGGAACTTCTATGTCATATGTCAAGTCTGTGAACGATACTTAACGTTTAAATTGATTCCAGCGTATTTCTTATGTCTTATGTCACTGCTTGTGAACCGTGCTTAACACCCTGCCCTCGACACGCTTCTACCTGTCACCATTTCTTACTCAGTTCGACTCGGTTGCTTACTCACCATGATGCGTAATATTAAACATCCAATGTTGATCACTACTATCTTGATGCAGATCGCGTCTGCACGATTTGGTTAACGAATACAGCTGCAAACGACGACCACGACGCGATCCATCGGCCGCCGAAGACTCCGGTGAGTTGTAAATCACGAAGCAATACTTATCGGTAGACGGGGTGACTTCGCTCAACGGCACCGCTATCAGATAACTGGTACCATTGTTGTCCATCCAATCGCCGTGGCACGAATACCCTACGCACAAGACGACACCGTCGTTAATGCCAACACCGAGACGCCTTCCAGAGCGCGGATTCATTAACTTACCAGCAGTGACATCCGAATTGCATTCGGACTGAAACTCCATAGTTTCCGAATTGGTACACCCCAACGATAACATTTGCTTGCTGTTTTCACAGTTCACCTTCTCTTCGGGGGTATTTTCGCGTATTTGATTCGTGCTGGCCGCCATTTTCCACAGATCGTTGTTACTCACGGTGTACCTTCCCAGGAACGGGCATCTTCTGCGTCTCAAATACGGAGCTGCAAACACACAATTCGGTTAAATTCAAATTGGTACACGTGTCCCAACGCAAACAAGCACTCCTCCCCGCTTCCCTCACGCGCAATGTCGCGGAAACCATATAACTCCGCGAACGCGTTCCATGCCCGTAGAAAACAACGAAACCGCCAACAATAAACGATAAATAGACAACGGTGAAGTATAATTCTATAATAAAAAAAAGCTTATAACACCGAGAAACCGATAAAATTTCCGTCTCTTTATTAACGTGAATTAACTTTTAATAATAAAAATAGTAACGAGCCAAAACCAACGACGACGACGACCGCCTTTCTCATTTCGTTTTCAAACTTCGACGCACACACAAACACGCTTCCCGGCAGCGTCGTTCGTCTCGCGTTTTTTTTTTTCGTCTTTTACTCGACAACTCCGCTATTAAAAGTTAACAACGGTGTAGAAATTTAAAGACGAAGAGGGGAAAAAAACAGCGAAAAAATTACGCGAAAAAAAAACCTATAAAACGATAAAGTTTACATAAAAATGCCATCTTTCCCCGAGTTTTTTTTCTTTCTAGTATTACCCCCCCCCGTCTATCCTTTAAATCGCGTCCCCGACTGCATCGAAAATACCGTATACACTAAAATTTCTCCTTCGCGCCGAAGTACGTTCTATCTTGCAGCATCTCGCTTTACTCTCGCTTCCTCTCGCCGGCGCGAAATACTTTAATAGTTTCGTAAATTGTTACGAATCGTCGAGGAATTTTTCCAAGGATAACTTTCACTCGGTGTACCCTGCAACTTTGGCTCCCCCTGTGAAAAATCTCAGCTCGTTCGCCGATTCGCTCGAAAAACTTTATCCAGTACGACGATTTTTTACCATCTTAGTCAGAAATTACCGTTAATATTTCTTTTTAAAAGGTTTACTTTTTTCCAACTCCCGTACCCCGCGTCATCGTTTGCTTTCGTAGACGCCAAACGACCAAATAAGAACCGGCGAAAAAGTTACCCAGCAAATTATTCAACCTGGCGGCAAAATCATCCGCGAAATACTTTGCTATTTTGAAAATAAATGAAGGTGAAATGTTACATTAGTATAAAGATGATGTGAGGGGGAAAGGAGAGGGGGGGGGGCGAAAAAGTGAAAAAATAAAACGATCGATTTAAAAATTTGAAGCTGTACTGTATTTGAATTAGAAGCCTCAAATGGTAACAAAACCTCGCCATATGGCCAGGTCAATTTGGAAAAGTACCAGAATGAAAATTAATATCAAATTTGATATTCTCATTTGAAATAGCTGCCAATTGACACCCCATCTCACCCCACGAAATACAGATTTTTTGAATCGAAAATTTACTCGAATTAAGTTATACTCGGAAGGATTTGCCTAAATCAGAAAAAGACAGCCGATTTGACTCCGTTAGACAAAATAAATATCAAACGATACCACATCCGACCACCTTTATGACGATTTATTTTGCAAGTCAAAGAACTACTATATAGGGCACTTTTGAGAATTTGCCTATACTGGGTGTTCCGAGGTAGAAGTAAGGTCTTGAACCCGGAAACTGTGCAACATAAACTGAGTCTACGTATGCATGTTTGCCTAGCCTTCGGGCCGCAGGGGCAGCGATATACTCTTTTAGAAGAAACCGCATATTTCTATCCATTTTAGTAATTGAAGTATAATTATTCAAAATCGGTAAACAAAATTGAAAAAATTTTTTTATAAGAGTATACTACTGCCCCTGCGGCTCGAGAGGTTAGGCAGAAATGCATATGTATGTACATAGACTCAGTTTATGTTGCGCAGTTTCTGTGTTGAAGGCCTTACTCTACCTTGAAACATCCTGTATAAAGGCTCGAAAGAGCACGTCCGCTTTGACGATGCTGCAAACCATACCACGCTCCTGAAGTTCGTATACTTGGGGACAAATGACACATCACGCTTTTCGTTTTGACTCCTACCCAAACTTCAACTGGCAAGAAAAACCATCCCTAGGCGCCTTCGCTCGGACAATTTTTCACGAAAATTTTCCATCAACTAGCTTTTTGATTACGGTCACGAATCAACCGCCGAAAGGGACAGCCGAAACGCAATTTTTCCATTTTATGCCAGACACCGCGACGACGACATCACAAGTAGCCCACAATCATAACTCGGCCTGAAACGCAGCTCGCGCGACGCGCCAGGGTAGAAGAGGAAACCTCGTATTCCCGATCCAATCCATCAGACCGGTCTCGGCAAGAGCTTTCCATTATAAAACGCAAACCCCTACAACTCCCAATGGTAAACAAAGGTGTACAGGCGATTGGATTACTACGGCGTAAACTCCGCAACGAATATTACGGATTACACGAAAACCAATATCGAATGACTTTATGCATATTAATGCACCGTTGATATGTACACGTTTGTATCGTTATAATGAACTAATATATATGGACGTTAATCAGACTTGTTCGGAATATATTAACTAATATTTTGACAGTATATTATAACTATACTAGATTTAATCGAATGGAATATTATTTACGCGCGCCATGCAACCTTCATTATTTACACTGCAACAAGAGTACAACGCGTACACAAGTACATACAGGCGATACCAAGGTAGCCCAAGCCGGACGATACATGGTTCGTCGAACTGCCGCACTTCCCCCCCCCTCACCACCATCCTCACGTTCGCGGCTCGAATGCACGTAACATAATCGAGCTTATTCATATTTCCAAGTATCGCGGCTACAACCCCATCACCCCTCTTTGGTCAAAAATATGGCAAAAATAACCGCCAACGATGCTTTCCAAATACCGAAATCGCGTTCGAAATTTATTTACTCGACGAATATCATTTTACGCGTAATAAATATTCCCGCAAAATAGCGTACACGGCAACATATTGTGCATATGTGCGATATTAGTTGCATAGCGCGAGCCGTTGCTCTATACAAACATGTTTGTCTTACATGAACATAGGTAGGCAGCTTATTCGACACCTGATTAAAACTGCACAGCGTCTGCTACCAAGACTCGTACAAATGCCAAAATGCATACCAAAGGTCAATAGATGCATTCTTTTCGCATACTCCGAATAAAAAAACTTACTCAAAAGTAGGATTTTGAAATGTTTTTCCTCTTTTTCAAAAATTAATACGTATCGATTATCTAACAAAATGGTTGCTTTGTCTATAGGGCTCAGGTCACTATCCTGACCCTATTTCCCCTAAGAACTTGGCCTCTCATGGTTCACTTCTGATTTGTAAGTTCCTCTTTTTTTATCTTTGCTGCGCCGACTCATGCGTTTATGCCTTTTTTTTCTTTTTTTAAACCAGACGCGCTTTTGATCCTTATTTTCACCTTTTATATATTTCTCATAACTCGCGGCATTTCGTACTTTTGCAAGAATGAGTCATACTTGTAGGTATCGTTGTTCTATTTTTTATCATTATGTTCTTTAGATCAAATGCCTGTGTCCATTGATCGTAAAGCAAATCGTTACTTATGAAAAAATGTTGAATTGTGATTCCCATTTCAGCAGGAGAACATACTTAAATTGCTTCAAAAATTGAAGAAGTTCTCGAAACTATTATCGATATTGTTGTGGTTGTTTTCTGTATTTTTAACAAGCAAGATGCAAGAGTAATTTACCTCGCGAAAAAAGAACACTGAGGTTGTACAACGATTGGTCCGGCAAATGAAACACCAAACTTGAAAAACTGTTAGGATTCTTGATATTTCGATAAGTTAATTAATAAGTTTACGAAGATATATTTGGTTACGAAGTGGTTAACCCGAGGACTCGATGAATAGTAATGTTCGCTTTCGCGAATAAGTAGTTCGCTTGTCTTTTTACCTATACCTTCAAAACAATTGATTCCGCTTTTTCAGCAGAATCAGCGAAACTGATTTTTGACCTCATTCCTTTTACTACAGATATTTATATTTTTACTCACTTATCAAGGTCATATATGGTAAAGTCTGCGAATTGAAATTCAAATTTGAACACGCCTCTTCTGAATTCTGTACTTCTCGAGCTACGGCAATGCAAAAAAGAAAAATAATAGTATAATTAATTGAAAAACCCACCCACATCGACGTTCTCTCCTTTTTCATTTTCATGCCTCTTCATACGGGCAAATTAAACTAGTCTCGTTGACGAGGCTTGCCCTCCTACACCGTGAAAAAAAAAGCGCAACGTTTACTCTTATTGGAAATGTAAAACAAGAGTTAGAGGTTGGGTTACGCATACTGTAAGATGGCGCCCATCTGCCAGAGGTCTTCTCCACCCTTCCATTCGGCTTGCAAGTTTAATAACTTTACGTAATGAAATTTGAGGTAAACGTGGCAGCTTCCCTTAAGGGCGTTTACTGGAGTACGTCACTCAAATTTATATTACAAACTTTTGCTGACGGTAATGTAAGCAATGCGGCTAACTTTCTACACAGTCAAAGTTCACCGCACATTTACTTAACGAGCAAAGCAATTCGAGCACCTTCACAGATCTCTGTACAAACAGCGCTTTCGTATTAATCAAAAAACACTAAACATACAACCTCCATACAACTCCTCCGGTATACTTAGATCACTTGGCGAACTCTAAAAAGCACTTGCCATCACTCGAATCATCTCTCTAATACGATACTCCTCCACTGACCAATCCACTACCGGGCGCGTCGGCCGCAAACGAATTACTTTACGTTTCAAAAGGCTACCCATTAAAACCGAAATTTCGTCCGCAGGTAGTTTTTTGGGCGACTCCGAAAAAAGGCCGCGTTTCGTATCAATTAAAATAATTACACGGCGTATTCCCTTCGCTGGTGCTCTACACACGTATCCCTTTGCTGATAAATATGGCTCGGCCTTAAAAAAGATTGTTATACTGGAATGCGTTGAAGTTTAAAGGGGTTACGATGCAGCTGAACCGTTCATCGTGCTTTTCAGCCGCGTACGCGCCTTTAACCCCCTCAAAATACCTACATTCCTCTTACCGAGTTGCTTTCTCCTCCAACAATCATGCCGACGTTAAGTTTCTCTCTCATCCTGACAGTTATTTCCACTCGATCCTGTACCGCTGCATGTAATACGTACGTGAAAAAGAAAATACGTCCGGAGCTCCCCAATCTTCTACCCTTTCTACCCTCCCGCCTTCCTAATCCGTTCATTTCCACCTGGCAACCCCTTTCTTCTGTCGTAAACTAGACTGAAAATTTCATTTTTCATTCTCGCATCCGTCCTCTTCGCTTTTCCTCGCTTCTCCAAAGTTGTACCCGGACCCGTGACTTCAACATTTTCATCTCATAAATCAAAGGTCAGCGGAGAAAACGCCGAGGTGCGGTGTATTTCGTGTAACATCATTCACGACTACGACTCAAATATGTACTTACTCGACTGTTGGATCTCGATGACGTGTCCGTCTCGTCGATAAAACGCCATACAACGGTATCCGCTCTCGCTGTAATCATATTAAACCGCGTGTAAGTTCAACAAATTACTCTGATTATGCGCTAATTACATCTCGTAACGTGCATATCACATCTCGAAATTATAAAAGCTTCCTACGAGGACAAACGAGCGCCTTGGCCATTAATGAAATTATCAACATTAAGTAAGGGTACAATACTTGTAAAATGTAAATGAGCTATTGAGTATGTGTACGTTGCGCAATATGCGAGCTGAATAATTAGACAACTTCTCGCCATTCAACAACGCTAAATATTTAGTAGTGAAGAAAAAATGCAAGAAAATCGCAGAAATGAAAAAGATCGGGTTTTCTACAATTAGTACAGTCATTTTAGGTCGAAAATCAACATTAATTCCCCGGAACGGGAAGTTCGGAACATAGGTGCTATACAACATGTACTTTAGTATTCCGGAACTTCCCATCGATCGGTTGATGCCTTGCCCCCTTTTTGGGGGTTTGAAGGGTCCACTTTTTGGTTT